>OY987242.1:9464640-9538230 GCA_963920765.1 Ulota crispa | reverse complement strand
AAGGAGAGTGGAGTGTAGTAGTCCTTTTTATAGTAGAGTAGGTCGAATGTGTGATAATATTTTTTTGGGTAGTCGGTCACATGTAATGGTCAGGGAATGTATGCTGGAATGCATGTGCTGGGTGGTCCAGCGGGTCTATTTTAATAAAGTTCACCGGAATTCACACGCGACGGGGTTACGGTGTAGGCGCGTGCAACGTGCTTTGGGAAATCCGGTCAGATGAATGGGTGGTTCGGCGCTCTGAGTCAGGCGTGGGAAGTGTGTGCGGTGGTTTTGACGTTTCGGTCCTTGGAATGTGGGGAGTATTGAGAAATCGATGTGTTGCGGGTTGTTACCGTGGCAGCAGTGCTTGTGTGGCTTGTCGCTGGCTTTAGTGACCCGCATCACCGCTTTTTTTGTTTATCTGCACCCGTGGATTTCAGAGTGTTTTGTTGGTATGAGTTGTCTTGTGCTGGCCCTGCCGTGCGATGTGAGGGGTACTGAAGTGCAAGGCATTTGGTGAACACTCGCTCGTGCTCCGATGGGCAGCGTTCCTGTGAGTATAGTCGTGGGTTCTTGTTTGCAGGATCTTCTTCGTGGTTGCTGTCGTGTTCTTCGGTTGTAATGTGCGGCTCCAGTGTGAATCTTTGAGTGGCATGCTTTAGTACGTCCTCATTGAGCCTTGTTTGGGCATTATCTCCTGATGTTTGCTCAGCGGTCGTCGTCGATTTTGGACTAAACTCGTTACTAGGCGTGGAGACATCAACTGTATGGTTCGTCACTTTTGGAAAAGGTTCAGTTGCGGCTTAATTCTCGTAATTTTTCATCACAATTTGTACCGCATTCTGGATTTAGATTTGCTTGAGGGTGTGTTCCAGTTTGTATTACAGGATGAGGCAGGGTATTCAGCACAGCTGCTTCGTACGCATTCGTATCGTTTCTTTGTTGTGACATGGTGTTCCTGGCGAGAGTGTGGTTTGTGAATCTCAGCATGGGTGCATTTGGGTAGATTTTTGTGAGTTTCTTGCTCTTTATGGTTTCACCTCCTTGTATGGATCATTGGATGCATTTGAAAGTGCTTCAGTAATCTTGAAGATGTTAAGATGGAACGCACTGTTGAATTTGCGAAGTTGCAAGTAATGCGGTGGGACTTTGTTGCAAATACTTAGTATTTGATATGCAACTGGAAAGGTTGCATGGATTCATCTTCAACTTGCGACCTCCGTTATCTTTTTTATATCTCCAATTTTAAAAGGTCTGGTTTTACTTTAATTAATTTTCGGAAAAGCTTTTTGTTGAATCAAGGATCTTGGTACAAGGATGTGATATGGAAGGATGTGATATGGAAATACTTCATAATAGACATGGATTAGAGTTCCGAAAACTATCCAAAGCTTAACAGTTTTTTCGACTTCCACGCCTATTGTACAGTCTACAACGTAGCTTTGTTCACCCTGTTTTCCAACTTTTCCCCTTCAAAAATCTTGGCGTTTCATAAAATAAAATAAACATTTTAGAATCTTGCACCATTATGTTTTAGTTCTTACTCAATCCAATCAAGCATACCAAATTTTGAGTTTCAAACACCAAAATCCTATTTTTGGTGATTTAATTTACATGATAATCATGGTTTTACATGATAAATGATTAAAAAAATTGGTATTGAACTCTTGAGATTTGATTGCATGGATGCACAGAAAACATCCATATGCACATCTTTCTTTCTAATAAGCATCTCCAAAAAAAATACAATTCCTTCTATGTAGATTTTAATGATGGGGTGATTATGACCAAATCTTGTAAATTAGATATTTCTTCATACTAATCAATTTTTTTTGTTTGATTTGTACAATATAGTTTGGTTTGAATCTTTGAGCATAATGATATGGTTATTTTGCCAAAAACTAGTTAAAATTACAAAAACATCTAATTTACAAGATTTGGTCGTAATCACCCCATCATTAAAATCTACATAGAAGGAATTGTATATTTTTTTGGAGATGCTTATTAGAAAGAAAGATGTGCATATGGATGTTTTCTATGCATCCATGCAATCAAATCTCAAAAGTTCAATACCAATTTTGTAAAACAATGATTATCATGTAAATCAAATCACTAAAAATAGGATTTTGGTTTTTGAAACTCAGAGTTTGGTATGCTTGATTTGGATTGAGTAAGAATTAAAATGTAATGGTACAAGATTCTAAAATGTTAATTTTATTTTATGAAATGCCAAGATTTTTGAAGGGGGAAAAGTTGGAAAATATGGTGAACAAAACTACGTTGTAGACCATTGTACATTATTTAATTCATTAATTATACTATAAAATTGCATAACTAAACTAAAACCACCATCTTTATATTCGATTATTTGTTTTATTTCTCCCTTCAGATACTTAGTTTCTACCTGTGCAAGTTTGCTGTAAGTTGAGCATTTGTTAGCAATTATTACTGTACTAAATTTTGCTTCAAATGTACATTACGTGAAAACTAACAATGCACAACAACAAGCCTCAAACATCATGGGTTTTCTTGAGAAATTCATAAAAACCCTACGGTAGTCTTCTTTTCTGAATCAGTAGTGCAAGAGAAGAACTTACAAACTGCCAATTTCTCATTGGTAAAAAAAGAGTTTGAAGGTCTCTCATCTTATATATATAAAAGAATACATGAGCATTTTGATTGGCTGAAAGAATGTTGTGGTGTAACTGCCAGTGACCTGTTGTTAATGTCGGTGAAGCGGCTCAATCTAATTGGTTAAAAGAAAGTGTTTTGGTGTAACTTGCAGTGATCAATTATACTTTTTTGTTAATCATTACATGAGTCATGGAGTTATTCACTTTGATTGGCTACCAACATGCATGAAAACAATAAGTTTATAATTGTATACAAAGAGCAATCACATGACAAACTCCAAAAGAGGTGCAAAGCAGGTACTATGCTAGAGTGTAATATCAAAAACCCTTTGCTTTTGTCCAACTTTGCAGTTGGAACTTGATTTTTCTCAATAGACTATCAAATCTATAGAGCTAGCACCATAATCTTTCACTCCCATCTCTCAACATTGTGCCACGATATATACATTTTTGGTTGCTTGTCATAGACATGAACGGATTGACCTAGAAGGTTCTAGAAGGTTCTATAGGATTAAAAAGTTCTAAAGGATTAGAATATTTTAGAAGGCTTTAGAAAGATAAAAAATCTTAGAAGCTTCTAGAAGGTTGAAAGCCTCTAGAAAGTTGGAAGCTTTTACAAGATTGGAAGCTTTTAAAAATTTAAAAGTTTCTAAATGACTGGGAGCCTTTAGCTTGAAAGCTTTTAGAAGTTTAGAAGCCTCTAAAAGGGTTGAAGCCTCAACCCTTGAGTATATATAGGAGTTGAGGTTGAGAGGTTCCTTAGTCTTGACAACTCATCTTGCATCTTTAGTCTTTAGCCTCCAAACCTTAGCTTTCTCTCTTGCTCTTGCCTTGTATTGGCAGTATTGATATCATCTAATATACTTCTCTAGCTTTGATTTTAAGCACACTTTTGAGTTCTTGTCGTGATTCTACATTTCTCTTACTAAATTCTTGTCTTTGAGTTTGTCTTTGATAGTTTGTCAGGACTGCTTTCAAATACCATCAAAACTTTCTGATTTCAAATAGAGTGTGGGTTACCCCTCCATTTAAAAACTGCAAAGTGTCTTAAGAGTTGTGGATTATCAACTTCTAAGTTGATGATGCTCTACTAACATAACCTTTTTTTTTTTTTTTTTTAATTTCTATTTCCAAGAGTTCACACTCAGGTTATTTTCAACATATTGCTAGACTAGTACGCGTTCATTATGGTGGAAAGAGGTAAAATGGTGGTGAGCGATTTGAAGCTTGACGTTATTATGTCTGTAATTACTTTCATGAATATTGAGCGCCAACAAATGTTCAAATAGACCGATGATCTCAACGTAAGACTTTCTGGCCTTGAAACAAGACTACAACAAGCTATAGAGCAAGGACTTGTTGCTACACCTACATCGACTATTCAAGCCAATAATCTTTCAAATTCTATATTTCAGGCTTCAAATTCCAACAAGAACACAGAATCCAGGGTTAGTTTTCTAAATAAATTCAACGGCATGCGTTCCAAATTTTGTGCTTTTGTCAACCAAATTTGGTTTATTACGCTTCTTCAATCCCAACGATATTCGACAGATGCAGTTGCGTTAGACTGGTGTGGACATTGTTATCTGGACAAACACTTTTTTGGTTTGCACCGCTTTTTGAGAAAAACTCTTCAATACTCAACAATTTGAAGCATTTCTAGACACGTTTGAAGAAGCATTTGGCAAATATGATAAAATACATTCTATAACAATAAAAATTCAAAGCTTACAACAAGGATGGCGTTTAGCATTAGTCTACACTTCCAAATTTTGTCAGCTAGCATACGGCATCAATTGGAGAGAGCAAGCTTTAATAAACCAATTTTATTATGACTTATAGGACAAAGTGAAGGATTTATTATTTTTATTACTAGATCTTATAACGTTGAACAATGCTATTAGTTAAGCTGTCAAATGCGACAATCGGTTATTCAAATGATAACAAGACAAACGAGGCTGAACTATGCCGCGACCGTATAATAATTATTCTGCCTCTTCTTCAACTTCAAGTATTGGCAATTGGACGGAATCGGAAGATATGCAAATTGATGGAATTTGATTCGAACCTCTTACGGAGCAAAAAAAGAAACGCCGACACAAAAAATGATTATGTTTCTATTACAGAAAAGAAGAACACAAGGTTAGCGATTGTTTTAAAAAACAACAACACACAACTCAACTTTGGAGCACACGACACGAGAACGACAAAGTCCAGTCACAATAGGGAACATGCGGTTGGATTTGGCAGTTCTACCAATATCTTCAGGTCATGTACTATCCGCAAACTCTACTCTTTGCTTTACCATATCCATACGTCTGGATTCAAAAAATATTAAAATCCAATCCTTGATTGATTCAGGAACCTTAGTTTGTTTCATTGATAAATCTTTTGTAAAACGTCATAAAATTTTTACTATCCAAAAATCAAAAGCTGTTCACGTTGAAGTTATTGATGGATGACCGTTATTTTTTGGCGATATTACCCATGAGACAATTCTTTTACAAACAATAGCAAACAATCATAGTAGCCGTGTGGTCTACAATATTATCTGTTTTCCGTCTAGTCTTGTGATTTTAGGACTTTCATGGCTTGAAAAATTTAATCCTGAACTTGACTTGACGAATCGCAGTGTTATCTTTCTATTTGAAAAAATCTTTTACAGGTACACCAGTGATTACAACCAAAGATTTTTCCAGCCAGAAAACGTCAAAACTTTTATCTCTTGGAGCTCAAGCATTTATAGAAGCTGTTAAAGACGCTGATATATTTGTGGCTTATGCAATTCCAATATCTGAGCAAATTATTACAACGACTTCGCTTCTAAAGGAGTACAAAAAATATTAAGACGTCTTTGAAAAGAAAAATGGGGACATTTTGTCCAATCATTGACTATATAATTGCTCAATCGATCTTTAAAAGGATGCTCAATTATCTTTTAGTCCTATATATAACCTCTCGTAAAATGAACTATCTGCATTGAAAGAATATCTTGATGAAAATCTGGCAAAAAACTTAATCCAACACTTCAAGTTTCCAACTGGTGCATCTATTCAATTTGTAAAAAGAAAGATGAATTTTTACGTATGTGCGTGGATTAACGCAGGCTCAACAAAGTGACAATCAAGAATTGGTATCCATTACCTGTAATTAGCGGACTTCTAAATTAAGTCGAGCATATAAAAATTTATATCAAAATTGATCTAAGAGGAGCTTATAATCTTGTACGAATAAAAGAAGGTGACAAATAGAACATAGCTTTTTGAACAAGGTATGACCATTTTGAATATAACGTCATGTTTTTTAAACTTACAAATGCACCAGCTATCTTTCAACATCTCATGAATGATATATTCAGAGAATTCTTGGACGATTTTGTTGTTTGCTATCTAGACGACATCATAATATATTTCAAAAATATAGTTCAACATAGAAAACATGTGAAGTTAGTACTTGAAAAGCTTTGCAATGCCGGATTATACGTTAAACTTGAAAAGTGTGATTTTCACACTACTGAAATAGAATTTCTTGATTACATCATTTCAAGTAACGGCATTTTCACGGATTCTAAAAAAATTCAAACTGTATTGAACTGGACAATTCCAAAGACAGTATGCGATGTTCAGTGTTTCCTTGGTTTTGCAAATTTCTATCGCATTTTCATCAAAAATTATTCTCAAATTGCTGTTTCACTCACATGGTTTACATGCAAGGATAAATTGGAGTGAAGTCCAGAAGTAAACACGGCATTTCAGACATTGAAGAAAGTTTTTATTACAGCTCCGATATTGGTTCATCCAGACTTTTCCAAGCCTTTCTTTATGAAGACAAATGCTTCGGATTTTGCATTGGATGCAGTGTTATCATAGTAAGGAAAATACGGAAAACTTCATCCAATTGCTTTTCATTCAAAGAAATTCAGCACCATAGAGATCAACTATATAATCCACAAGAAATAGTTACTTGCTGCTGTGGACTCTTTTCAAGAATGGCGTCATTTACTTGAAAGCGCCGCACATCAGGTGACAGTATATACGGATCACAAGAACTTCAAATATTTTATGTTTACTTCGATTTTAAATTGTCAATAAGCCCGTTGAAATATGTCTCTATCCAAATTTGATTTTGACATTATACATCGACCTTAAAAGCTACAAAAGTTATCTGATGTTTTATCCAAAAGATCCAACCTTATGTTTTAGAAAAGGGAAGCAACATATGACCAACAACAGACGACGCTTTTGAATTCTAAACGCCTTCATTTACAAATATTTCAAATCTCATTTCTAGTTGATTTTAGTTTCCTTGATAAAATTCGAGCACCCTTATCTACAGATGCCTTAGTATTTAATATCAAGCAATGTTTCATTGACTCCACGGAAAATTTTAGCAAATTCAAGATTGAAAGAGAATGTTTGTATTTTGAAGAATGCCTTTATATTTCTGACGGACCACATTGTCTTCAAGTCATGCAAGTATGCCACGATCTTCTAGCCGTTGGACACTTTGGATTTAATTAAATGTTGGAAGTCATTTCTTATAATTTTTGGTGGCCTCAAATGTGGAAGACCATCAAAAACTTTGTACTATTTTGCAATACTTGTTATCGTTCAAAGGATCCTCAACATTGATTATACAGACTTTTACAGCTTTTACTAGTGCCGAAGCAGCCACGGTCATCCGTTTCTATAGATTTTATTACAAATTTATTAATTTTGGCTAAATTTGATTCTATTTGCGTAATAGTCAATCGGTTTTTAAAAATGACACATTTTGTTCCATACAAAAAAACGATTACGGGAAAAGAAATAGCTAAATTTTATATCGACAGTATTTATTGTTATCATGGATTACCCAAAGACACTATATTAGACAAAGGACCTCAGTTCATTTCAAAATTTTGGCAGTCATTATTCAAGATCTTGCAAGTGAAAATCAAGCTTTCATCTACATTTCATCCTCAAATTGATGGACAAACTGAACGTGTAAATCAAGTTTTGGAGCAATATTTGAAGTACACTATAAATTATCAACAAGACTATTGGGTATCTTTATTGCCCCTTGCAAAGTTTGCATACAACAACAGTAAACATACATCAATTCAAAGGACTCCATTTTATGTTAATTATAGCTTTCATTCAAAAATTGATATCCTACCAGCTTAAAAGGAGGAAAATCTTGTGACAAAGAATCTAGCAAGATGTCTAAGGAAGTTACACATAATAATGCAAGTTCATTTGAAGGAAACTCAAATACGTTATAAAAATTGTGCTGATGTGAAAAGAAAAAAACAACTAAAATTTTGAGTTGGTGATAAAGTGTGGCTGCTACAACATAACATCAAAACAACTCGTCCAAGCAACAAACTTGATTATTGCCAAATTGAGCCATTCATTATTGAAAAATAAATAAATGCTGTTGCATATCAATTACAACTATCGGCGTCAATGAAGGTACATTCAGTATTTTATATTTCATGTTTGGAAACTTATAGGGAATCTAATTTTCCAAAAAGAGTTTAACTTCTGTTGCTTTGCATTAAAGTGAATGATATCATAGAATATGAAGTTGAAAAAATGTTAGATTTAAAGATTCGTATATGACAAGTTAAATACTTTGTCTATTAGCGCGGATATCCAATTTGTGAGCATATGTGAGAACTAGCTTCAAACTTAACTAACGCACCTTTGAAGATTGAAGAATTTCATTGCCAATATCCATCGAAATCAAGAGCAACAACAGCGTGAACTCCTTGAAAGATCTTAGAGCTAGAAGGATCTTGGAGCTAGAAGGGGAGGTAATGTCACAGACATGAACGGAGTGACTTAGAAGGTTTTAGAAGGTTCTAGAGAATTAGAATGTTTTAAAAGATTTTAAAAAGATAAAAAATCTTGGAAGCTTCTAGAAGGTTGGAAACTTCTAAAAGATTGGAGCTTTTAGAAACTTAAATGTTTCTAGATGACTGGGAGCTTCTGCTTGAAAGCTTTTAGAAGTTTGGAAGGCTCTAAAAGGGTTGAAGCCTCAATCCTTGAGTATATATAGGAGTTGAGACTAAGAGATTCTTCAGTCTCGACAACTTATCTTGCATTTTTAGTCTTTGGCCTCTAAACCTTAGCCTTCTCTCTTGCTTTTGCCTTATATTGATAGTATTGATATCATCTAATATACTTCTCTAGCCTTGGTTTTAAGTATACTTTTGAGTTCTTGTTGTGATTCTACGTTTCTTTTACTTCATTTTTGTCTCTGAGTCTGTCCCTGACATTGCTAAATAGACTTTTTATAGTGTATAAATGTACATCAACCTCATTGTGACATATGAAAATGATTAATGTGAGTGTAAAACTAAATGCATACTTATTGGGGTTTTAGAACTAGCTAGAAAAGATATTGTACTAAATATAGTTTTACAAATTCTGGAGGCTTTCTATAAGATGAGTTTGTTTGTTTGTTTTTTCTACTAGCTTGCCATGGCATTTCACCTCTCACACAAGGATGAAGTAAGGTATTTTGGCCAAATGAATTTTTTTGGTGTTTTTAAAATTTCACTACTCACAATTGCTTTGAGTTTTCTATTAAAGTCTAAGAATTTGCTGAGCTAGAAGTTTTTTTGACCATGAATTTTGGCACGGGTTGGCCATCAAGAATTAATGGGATAATTTTGGTAGCAAACTTGCTCACAAAGAAACACAGCCTTATTGGAGACTTTTTACAAGGTAATCATTTTTCATAACATCCATTTTTGTATCATTCTCAAGTTAATATTCTTCATTCCGTTTGACTTCAAGATACAACATAATTAGAAAAATAAATTGTGCTTCTAATGTTGATTTCAAGTATGAAATCTGTGAAATGTGCTTTGCAAAGGATTGAGCCTAGAAATTTGCATGTCATATTGTGAAACAATGCTTGCTCAAGCAGCAGCAAAGAGCTGCACCACATCTTATTTTTGGCACGCCTACCCTTTGACAAACATGACATCAACCTTTGACACACCCTTGGGAGTACAAAAGTTATTTGCATGCATTATGCTGCCAAACATTGGATTGAGGAGCGCATTGATAAGTCCAACTAAGCAAACCCGCAATGCTCAATGAGCCATGTGCAAGAGAAAGTTGAACAATCACCGTTGCCTTAGCCCCGCAAACTCTTTTTGGACAATTTGAAGACCATTTCGGTGTTCACCCACAGACAATTGTAGGTTGCGTTTTCACGTGCCTTAATGCCTAACAATGTGCACGTCTTTCTAGCATAGGACCAACATAGGAGAGAGGGGTGCATGCATAATGTGGTTTATAGTGAGGCTTTACTTTGAATCAAGTTGCTAACATTTGTAATTTAACTATTTGAATTTTTTGTATTGACGACGTTTTGTGAAAAGATTACTAGCACAAAATTTATTTATTGCAAGGATACTCATGTTGCCTCTATTGGTATGTAATCTAGTTTTATCATAAAAGAAAAAATGTACAGTGGTCTACAATGTAGTTTTGTTCACCTATTTTCCAACTTTTCCCCTTCAAAAATCTTGGTATTTCATAAAATAAAATAAACATTTTAGAATCTTGTACCATTATGTTTTAATTCTTATTCAATCCCAATCAAGCATACCAAACTCTGAGTTTCAAAAACCAAAATCCTATTTTTGGTGATTTAATTTACATGATAATCATGGTTTTACATGATAAATGATTAAAAAAAATTGGTATTGAACTCTTGAGATTTGATTGCATGGATGCACAGAAAACATCCATATGCACATCTTTCTTTCTAATAAGCATCTCCAAAAAAAATACAATTCCTTCTATGTAGATTTTAATGATGGGGTGATTATGACCAAATCTTGTAAATTAGATATTTCTTCATACTAATCAATTTTTTTTGTTTGATTTGTACAATATAGTTTGGTTTGAATCTTTGAGCATAATGATATGGTTATTTTGCCAAAAACTAGTTAAAATTACAAAAACATCTAATTTACAAGATTTGGTCGTAATCACCCCATCATTAAAATCTACATAGAAGGAATTGTATATTTTTTTGGAGATGCTTATTAGAAAGAAAGATGTGCGTATGGATGTTTTCTATGCATCCATGCAATCAAATCTCAAAAGTTCAATACCAATTTTGTAAAACAATGATTATCATGTAAATCAAATCACCAAAAATAGGATTTTGGTTTTTGAAACTCAGAGTTTGGTATGCTTGATTGGGATTGAGTAAGAATTAAAATGTAATGGTACAAGATTCTAAAATGTTAATTTTATTTTATGAAATGCCAAGATTTTTGAAGGGAGAAAAGTTGGAAAACAGGGTGAACAAAACTACGATTGTACTATTGTACCTATTTATTGTACTTATTGACAAAGTAGAATGAATTGATTTTTCAATTGTGTTTTGGCATTTTGATGATTGAGTGACTAGTATACATAATCAAATAAAGATTCATTCCTTACATTCTGTAAATTTGATGTTGCATTAACCCCTAAATGCCGCAGGCCTTTCTGAACTTCTGGGCATTTTCAACTTCTGGGCATTTTCAGGAAAGTGAACAATCAACTAACATTTTCATGAATTTCATCAAGTTTTTTTAAACTAAAACCATACAAATTTAAACTTGACATGTTAGAGACTATATGGAAAAAGAAAACTCAACAATATCACTTATGGATTGAAAGATTATAATGTTTGAACATGAGGGTGTTAAAACTGTAAAAGTGACTTGAAGTTTTCTAATCTTCATTTCACATGTCAAATCTAAAAAGTTGGTCATCAAAAATATCTGAGGTTTAAGGTCATTACATGTTTAACTTCAATCAATTTACGGCTTTCAAAATCTACTCCCATGTTTTTTTTAAATGGATTTCTAATGCGGATTTTTCTCCAAGCTCTAGTGTACTTGAGGCTCATTTTCAAGATCTTCCAACACTAGAAAACTCAAGAATACAGTGGACACCCTTGTACAAAATCTTGAATAGAAAAATCATGAACATTCATTTTCAAAAATGGATTTTTGGTGTGGAAAATAGATTTCAAAAAAAATTTGTGTTCAAAAGAAAATATCAAAAATAGTGATTTGATAAGATTTTATTTGTCTTCAAAGTTTTGCAAACACCCAAATTGGGTGCCTTGGGCATTTAGAGGTTAGAACATCAACATATTTTTGAAAAATCAATTTTGTACAAGATTCTTATTAAAAATAACTTGCAATAGTATTGGTTTGAACTAATTTGAACTAGCATAGTTCCATTAACCCCTAAAGGCTTTTGACTATGTTTTCATCAAAACTACCCCAAAAATGCCATTTGTAGTGCAAGTATCAAATTTTCGATAAAAGTTATTTTTGGACACATCTAACCTTAAGATCTTGTATTACACTAGTATCCAAAGATGTGGAAAAAAATTCAGAAATTTTTGCTATGTGGATTGTTAGGTGATGGAGTTTGAATTGACAAAAAGTCATTTTTTGTCCTTGCAAAAATCTGGGCAACTGCACTTCACAAGGTCATATTTGTATGAAAAGAGTTTCAAAATGGTTGTAATTTTTTGTATTCATTCTTCAAGGCAAATCAAGTACACACTCAAAAAATTTCAAATCATTTGGAAATGTATAACACATAGGAAAAATGTTGTAAGTAAAAAGAAGTAGAGAATGATACAAAACACTAAATTGTTAAGAATTTAATTATGAAAAACAAAAATTCCAATCCCAATGGTCGAAATGTTGTAATAAACAATTTACATACTTTGGCTTTATTTATTTTTCCAAAATATTAAAAATTGAGTGAAACATAGGACTTAAAAGTTTTTTTTAGAGTAAGGAATCCATAATTGCCAGCAAATAGAATCTCCTTATAACTTTCATCTCATTGATGAAAATTGAATGATTCAAAGCTTTGCAAGGATACATATATATAAAAATAAAGAAACAATTTCAAAAAACAAAATTCAAAAAATGTAATTTTTAAAGAAGTTTTTTGAGTTGCTCGGGTTGCCCTCTGAATAAAGAAAACTACATATCATGCAATAACTTTTGAACCATGAAGTCAAAAGTTATGAAATTTTTTGGGTCTTAAAGCTAATCCTTGGACACATCATGTGTGAAAATTTCAAAGCAAAATAAATGAAAAAAACATTTGTAGTGATCTGCCCAAAATTGCTATGTTGCCAAAAAACACTGTTTAGGCCTTTAGGGGTTAATTACTATTTGTATGGGTGAAGATTTGATGTAGAAAATGATAAGCTTGTAAAACATTAAGTTTCTTCTTTAAGGAGTTAAGAAAATCATTCATCATAATACTAAAATCACAATGGCCTTTGTAATATTACATCTCCAGTCTTTGTGATATTATCTTACTTGGAATTTTTACTTTGCATTCTATTGAACACACAAAAATCCTAATAAAATTCTAATGGTGCATGCGTAGCATAGTAAGCGCCAGCCGCTAGTCATACTACTAACACCATAGTGACCTTTGTAATATCTCATCTTCAATTGATTTTGGATCCTCAACAATTCTAATAATGAATGCATACATAGCAAGCGCCAAACCGCTAAGGCAGGAGGCTCATAAATGGACCATCTAAGGGAAAGATGACGTTTGTACAATAATGAAGCTAGTTTAGCAGCTTGTGAATACTTTTGGTAGAAAGTCAAAGAAGAAAAAAATCTATGGCCATTTAAATTGAATTTTTTTGAGTTGTTTTGAATTAATTACAATTTATCAAAGCAAAAGGTGCATAGTTAGCTATTCTTGATCATAGGTGGTAGCATTCATGATACAAAAGCGGCTTGTAAATGGAGCACATGAGTCCTAAAAGCAACCACTACAAAGCCAAGAATGCTCCAATAAGGCTCTTATAACATGCAAGCACCCATTCCATATTTTGATACTCAAATTATGATTGAGAATAGGTTTTCATTCATTTTAGTATGACATATATCTATATATTATTGAAAGACAAAACTCAACACAATTATGACAATAAGAACACTTAGTGGTAGCTCATGTCACTCTCTTGAGGTTCCAAAACAATGCATGCACAAGTACAATTTTTGAACACAAAAAACGTAACCCATTTTAAGAAACTAAGTGCACAGTTTTTGAAACTCCTACATGCCGGTTCAAAATGATTGCACAATTTATGAGCCTCCTACCTTAGTTCATTATGGAAATCTCAACCAAAGATGACAACTAAGATATCTTTGAAGTTCCATCAAACTTCCATCAAACTTCCATCAAACTTGAAGATGTTTTTTCCGATTTAGTGATCATGGCTCTACAAAGGTCTATGGTCATGGTTAGGACCGTACTACCTCAATCACTACAGGGAAACCATGGTCAAATTGACAAAAAAATGTGACCTACTCTACAATTACTGTAGATTAGGTCACATTTTTTTGTCAATTTGACCATGGTTTCCCGTAGCAAATATTTGTACATTTCATAACTTGGTTAACCCTAAAGTCTGAAGGGTGTTGTAGAGAAATATAAGACCAAAACTGTCATTTTTTTGACAATTTATTTAAAATTCAAAATAATTTTTTTTTTTGAGTTTCAACCATAAGCCAATGTGAGATAAATAACTCAGCCCATTTGACCACGTAGATTGTAAGGTTATAATATTTAAAGGAAGAAAAAAAACTTTTTTTTATTCCAACAAAACAAGGTCAGCAAACTTCATGTCCTTCTAAAGCACAATTTTTGCTCTACACAAAAACAATTTTTTTGACCATTGACAAGTATATGATGTTAGGCTCATTCATACAAAATTTCAGAAGCAAATATAGAATGGGAATTGATATGTGCACACCGGGAGATGATATTTGCACATTGGGGGATGATATTTGCACACCCCCTTGGGAGGTAGATTATAGATTTCTACCAACAAAAAGTTGAATTTGAGAATTTTGAATTTATGTTTGAACTTAGAAACCATGATTTAGTCTAGAACCATAAAAAAGATTGCAATTGAACAACACCCAATGAAAAAGTTTATCTTTCTTTACTAATTTTCCCCCAAGCTAAGCTTTTTCACTAAGTGTTGTTTGATTGCAACTTTTTTTGTGATTCTAGACTAAATCATGGTCTCTGAGTCCCAATTTGAATTCAAAATTCTCAAATTCAGCTTTTTGATGGTAGAAATCTATAATCTACCTCCCAAAGGGGTGTGCAAATATCAACCCCCCAATGTGCACATATCAATTCCGTATAGAATATAGGGAATTTTAAATTATCCTATAATGCAAGGAGGTTCAATTTCAGAAACATCAGCCAAAAATTGTATAGGAACCTACCCAAACTTTCAACCGACTTAGTTGAACGAACTTTTGTGGTTTAGAGGTTAAACGGCATCCAACTAATTATTTTCTAGTGCATTAAAATCCATGTCAAATGGAGTTAAGACTGAAACCAAATGGGTTCATTGAGAACTCCATTTCTCAAGAATAAAAGCCACGGGAAAAATTTCGCTACTCTAGGTGTCATCGAGGTATCCCCTTCTAAGTTTCGTACTTTTCCAAGAGTATCCAATTGGATGGATGCAGATGTCTTCATCCAAGGGGTTCTCTTTGGAAGGAAAACCTCAATGAAGTACACGGTGTATAAGGGCACAATCAAAGCGGATCAGTGAAAACATCCTGCGTCGCAAATTGCCGAGGTTGTGGAGTTAACAGAACCAAGGATAGAATCATATGGGAGAGGCACATGAAGCAGATAAATCTACGATCAGCCAAATTCAAGAGGAATTCGAACGTTGGATCATTATTTGACCATAAACCATATGCAATCAAAAATCGATGAAGGCCTAGCAGTAAGTTTAATAAACTGGTTTTCAGCTGCGTACACGGTTCACAGGAATGAAAGCTCGCAATTTTCAGCCCAAAATATAACAGGCATCTGAGGAAACGCAGAAACCACATTAACAGCATACAACATGGATAAAGGGAAGCGGTGAAACGTATAATTTAGAAAGAAGGAAATGCTAAATGCCACTGGAGAAGCAAATCGGAATCAAACTCTAGCCCCGTGAGCATCGGAGACAAAATAACTAAGATCTTCCCGAGACTGTGTCCGTCGACTCTGCAAATAGCTCCTTTTATGCTGCATTTTCCCAGTTAGTTTCTGATGACGGTCAGGTGCAGAAACTCCCATACCAGGAGTCGATGGTTGAGCATCTTCGCTATTACATGAGGAGGAATTGAACACCATGGAGCCAAAAACTGGATTGTGAAGGCCGTGCACATCAGGAGCTGGACTATGTGGCATCTTAATACCATCGCCTCCTGCGTGATCCTCAATCCCTTCCAGGTTAAATTTCCAATAGAAATAAGAGGGAGTTCACAAACACGCTTGATAATCGGAACACCAACATTCAAAGGCTAAACTTCGAAAACGTATCAGGCAATGAAAGAGGACGGAAGTTCAATAAGGGACAAGTCTAGCTTACCGCGTCCAAAGCCATTTGTCGTGAGGCTGCTTAAACGCCCATGGGCCTTTGGTGAGAGTTGTAACCAGTGAGAGCCACCTGGGCTGGTGCTTAAAGAACTGAAACGAGGCAAATATGAGCCACGCCGTGGCCGCAGTATTCTAAGGAAGTAGCAGGTGATCATGCCAAGCATGAGAAACAAGAAGAGGAGCAGTGAAATTGAGATAGCAACTCGAGTGTTGGTGAAATTTGCCATAGCTGTCTTTCCAGATTCAGCCTGAATTGGGATCAGAGCACCAGCTTCCCACAAGGCAGCTCCTAGAGTCCATGCAAAGTCGCCTAACCCAATTGTTACTTGATCATCACGGAGGTGCAAGCCTTGTCGGAGTAAAGCAGCAACATACGGGGCTCGAAAGCAGTACTGGTCAATACTCGGCTGCGCAACCACTTTCGCTTGAGCATCTTTCCAATTCAAGTCACAGAACTTCTGTCCTTTCTTCAGTAGTTTTCCAAGAGGCGCAACTCCTTTCAGTCCAAAGAATTTGTACACGACAAAAAATCCAGCAAGCCCATAAAATTTACCCTCAGGAGATGGCTGGTATTTCCCAAGAGCACATGTAGAAGGAGAAGAACACGTCTCCTTAAGCGAGTCGTTGACGACCTTTTCCGCAAGCGCTTGACATGCCTTCCAATTCGGAGATCCTATCAACTCCACCTGGGCAACTCGGTCTCCCAAACTATCACTTTGACTTCCAAACGCTAGAGGTGGCAGCATACAATGTGTCGAGCACACAAAGGGCTTCCTGTAACCTTTTTGGAGACAGGGGTGCTGCAGTTCGATCAGTCCATTTGCTGCTACCACAACTCCATTGGACCGTGAACCTTGAGGTCGTAGCAGCTGTGATACCGATTTCTCAAATGCGTCATTCAAGCCGTACCCAGCATGGGAAACTGCATACAGATGGTGATCTGTGGTTCCAACACTTACATTCACACTGTATTGTTGAGCAACGTCTTCTGGCTCAAATGTTACTTGCAATGAGGAACCCCCAAGATCCAATGTCCCTATATTTGGCAATTTTGGCTTGTGACCTAATCGACCAAGATTGTAGTTAAGCGCTATCCAGCCGTAGTAAGCTTCCTGTACACCACTTATGACCTTCACCCACTGCCGTTTGCACAAAAACGGGGATTTTCCCAGAACCAAGAATGCGTTATCAAGAATGGACTCGCTCTGCGTACGTGGCAGCCGTCGCAACCCGGCAGTGGCTAAGAGAAATAACCTCGTTGATCGATGAGCATAAGGTGGGATCTGCTTCTCTGCCCAGTCTAAAAGAGGCTGAAGAGCGTGTTGTATAGCTGTCTCATTATTCAATGCTTTGTCTAATCCAGGTTCTGTCTCCACACGTTTGTATGCCCGCTGCTGTCCCGGAACTCTGTACCAAGGCGCACTGTCATCACGACGGTGGGTCGGTTTAACCATCACAGGAAGAGCGGCCTTTGGTGAATGAGCCCATGCGTACACATGAACCCGAGTCCCTGTACTCCCTCCATCGATCACTACTGCATATTGAAGTGCCTCTGTTTTCCAATGCGACTTTCCCAAAAGATATCCTAGATAAAGTAACAGTATTGCTAGTGAAATGAATCCAATGGCTACTCGCCATTTATCCCACCAGTGTGGAGTAGATGACAAACTCCCAGGGGCCGCATTCCCGCCATTGCTGAGCTTGCTGTACTTGGGTGCTCGTGGAGGAAACCCTTCTCTTATCAGCTGCGACGAGTGAAGGTTGGGTGGATTCGGTACGTTGCTCGTTCCATCAGGATATCTTTCAGCAGGGGGATCAACCTTCAGATATGTTGAAAAAGCTGGAACAGAATGTGAGCTTCGCAGGCTTACAGCATCTCGTCCATATTGCCCAGATGATGTACTCCAGGGATTCACTGGCAAGGGAAATCTAGGAGGCTGTAAGGAGGATGATGCTGGTGGAACGCTGCCACTGTTCCCACTTCCTATGCCCATAGCAATTTCCACTAAAAATTTGAGAAAGTTAAATATTTATCCCATGCCCAGAATAAGCCAATCACCTGCACCACTCCGCCACAGTTGCAACAGTTGTTCCGGAGTATTCTGCCACCCGTGCCTTCAGATTGGAACAAATCTCTCAGTGATTGCCAGTCACTGAATATCCTAAATTGTGACAGGAGATTTCCATATTGAAGGGGATATCTTAGAACACACTTGCGGCCGCAGATGAACTCAGTCGTCACTGCCGATGACGATCAGGATAAACGGAGGTGGCTTTATGTACACCAAAATCTAACATTGGAACAACTCCAATTACTGTTCCAAGTGAAGACAAGTCCTCATCAAGCAGGCACCAGAACCAGTGTCTCCAAGTAATGATACCAGTCTGCGAATTTGCAGACCAAATAACAATCAAAATTGTGTCACCGTCCTAACCAATCCCTTGCTCCTGCAGCATGAATCTGATCCCTAGATCCAAAATTGATGTGAAACCCCACTGCCGCGTACTCCAAACAGAAATGCCTCGATCTTCAAATAAACACAGATTCAAAAAGATTAATGAAGCAATCAGTGCTCATTTCTTGGGTCTTGTGATTGACCTACGGGGAATGGCGCAGGAGGGCTGTGTGGACTGTCGGAAAGAATGGACTTAATCTCTTGCAGCATCAACGAACTGCACAAACCAGTAAACCAGTAAATCAGTCCGTCTTAGAATAATAGCTTGCCATACAGCAAGCACCCTTGCCGGCATCGTAACAGTCTTCGGATGCACAAGAAAGCATAGTCAATTGTAATCTTTAGTCAAGTACATGCAGCTCATGCAAAAATCGATTAGATCTTCGGCCAATTCTAAACTCACAACTTTTCACAATGAACAGGTATTTAACGATGTATCGAATACAACATTAAATTCTGATTACATACTGCTACCCAGGTCTGCTCGTTCTACTTTAAGTAGAAAGTGCAGAACAAAAGGTAGCATGTGTTCAGATTTACCTGCGAGTGGCGTTATCGAGGTGTGAATCAAGTGCCACAATCACCGATGGCATCTGCTCCAAAAGCTGCAATAAGTGCCACAAACACAATTGACACCGAGAACTCATCAATTCTGCTGCTCAATCAAGACACTATCATGCTCAAACCACATATCTGAAAAAGATAACTAATTCTCAAAGATGTTAAGTTCAAAGAAGGCCACAAGCTCTCAGCTAGAGACTATAATAATCCTAGAAGTAATTTACTGAGGTAAGAAAAAAAACCCGAAGTAACTCCTTACCTCTCCTGTGGTTTTAATGTTTGGAATCTTCAAAGACAGGTGCTTCGGCAACTTGGCTACAGTCTGACAAAGCATAGACAGAGTTAGAACAAGAGCCAAAAGAGTGGTTTCAGCTAATGATACATCATCAAGGGTTTCGTCACTAGCATCGCATGTTTGACTGTTTGGACCACGGTAACTTTTCGATTAAACCGACCACAACAGAGCCGCTATTACAGGAGGAACTGGCGATACACATTGCAATCCTTCGCACATGAATTGACTACAAAACACATGCTGCTGCCAACAAGAGAGTCGTTAGCAACTACTTAGAAAAACCTGACAGGGAATGGACTAAGTTACTCAACATGTACTCACGGAAAAAGTCTCTAACTTAACTCTCGTAGAAGCAAAGGTCGTCACAAAATTATTCAAAACTACAAAGTTCCACGTGTCATTACGTTATTGGTTGCATTCTTGAAAGTTGACGTGGAATTTCCACTTCGTCAACAAAGTGCCGACCGTGACATTCACTTACGGTCTTTTCAAAGCACGGAACCGTAAGTCCTGAAAACATCGGGATACCCTCAAGAATTTATTTAATCACCGACAACAAACAAAATGGACTGCACCTGAAAAAAAATCCCGATCTACTCATCGAATTGCGCTATAAAAGGGAAGGTAAAAAGTTCAACTCACAAACCTCCCAGTGATCAGACCGTTCCAAGTCATCCTCAAAAAAATCGATGAGTCAATTAGGGTTTTCCACAAAAAACACGGCAGGTGCTCTGAGAGAAAAAGGTGGAAGGGAATATGGGAGCAACGGACCTCGTAGTGGCGAGAATTGCGAAGGAGATGCAGCGATTGCAGAATGCAGGCGGAGAGTTTCTGCGTGGAAAGAGCTTTCAGCGCCGTGCTACCCTGCGTATCAGTTATCGGTACAACTCCAGCCATCATCTCCGTCAATGCCGGATCTCAGGAATCCTCAGGAAATAAGTTACTCTTTATAAATGTGATCTTCGATATCAACTCGTATTCGGTCGCTATAGCAAACTCGCAGTCGATCGAAGGAAGCAGCGACGAGAACGATAGCCGAGGCAAGCTCGGCAATCGGAACTGAGGCTCGAGCGTGATTGAGGACCGTGGTCCTATCTCCGTGGGGCTTACGTCCGAAGATCCCCGGATCCCCCGCTCATGCCACGTTTTCTTTGGAAAGTAAGGGCACCCATTCCCAATAACGCCTTCATATCGAGCCAGCCTTTAGCTTACTTATTACCGGAGGTAAGGTAACCTTACCCATACCCGAGCGATTAAGGATTTAGGGTACTTCAAGGTCTCTAGAAAAAAAATCTGTAGGATTAGGCCCGGTTTAGACTAGCATCTGGTCAAAAAAATTTCAAATGTGATTGGCTGAAATTTGGCTTTTCTCCATTGTTGGGTTTAGACTGCGAGTTTATCCACCACTTTTACATCCATCTTCAGTATTGTGGGAACCACCCTATATAGCCATGTCAGCGGGCAAGATAGTGAAGATTTGGGGCCTGCTCCAAGGGTGGTACCAAACTTATCTAGCAGAGGCACACTCTTGGATGACACGCGATTAAACAGAAAAGTTTCTATCAGGCGAAACATTGGACGGGGTGCCAATTTTCATGTTTTGATCGGTCGCTAGTCTGAACTGGGCCGTCTTCAACAAGTTATCCTAGAACGTTATTTTTGTGGGAAAAAGTGTTGTAGAATATTTTATATAAAAGGGCAAAGTTACAGGTCAAAGGGTCCCTATTAGCAACTCTAGACTATCCTTGAAACTACTTGGATGTGTTTTGTGTTCCTATACATGTAATTGATAGTCCCAATCCCAACCTTCCCAAACTAGCTCCTAAATTGACATGTGGCAGAATTTACTTGTGCAAGAGGCATTCATTGCTCCACTTTGGGCTCATAGTAAGTGGTGAACACCTCAAAAGTGGGGGTTGACTTTAGGGACCGATTGGATATGGGTAAGATTACCTTAGAGCGCCACGCACCCAACAATACAAGGAAATAAGAAAAAATTGGATAGAAATGGATGAAATCAACAATGTGTGCACATTCATCCATATAGTTTTTTAATCTTACTAATTTTCATCCAAATTTTAGCAAATTTGGTGTTTACTTTGAGAAGGATTTGACAATCTCATCCATTTTTTCACCCAGTTTTTATAGGGTTACGGTATTTAGTCACAAATTATGGTAAGCTCTTAGTAAAAACATGCCAAAAAAAATTAAAGGCTGTATTCAGCCCAATGGATCGATTCATTGGTGTCCCACATTCAAATTAGATGTTCAATATTCCATTTTGTTTCGATTTATTCCTTGTGTATCAATTGGATTAGAAAAAATTCAATACTTTTTAATATAACCTAAAACAATATGTTCATCTTCATTTTTAAAGTTCCAATTAAGCTAGTCGTGGATTTTTTTACTTCTCTTTTCCAATCATTTCAGATATTGCAAGAACTCAATATTAAACTCCTAACCTCCACATCATTCATTTTACGCCTTCGTTGTTTGAAATGATAAAAAAATAAAAATTGAATTATTTGAATTTGATTAATTTTAGGAGGAGGAATGTATTTTACTGAATAACCAATTTTCTTGTTTAGAAAAGGTAAAAAAAAAATACATCATAAAAACTAGAGGTGGACTTAATAAATTCATATGTGCCTTTCAATTTGAACCAATGTTCTTTTTTTTATACAACTTCAACAAGAATTTTCTTCTATATACAAAACTTTATTTATTTTTGTTTCTCATCCTTGTACCTAAAATTTTGTACTTAATTGCAATAAACAACAACTTTAAGTCAACACCATATTTGTTAAATTGGGAAAAATGGAGGTACCATTTTATACTCCACCTTAAATCCAAAAAATTACCTTAAACCAGATTCAAAGGTATCTTATTCAATTTGAGCCACTAAAATTTTCTCCTCTTAGGCGTGCTCTTAGGTGAGGGCAAGTGTGCCAAAAAAATTGCTGCAAGCTCGATTTTAGGTTATCACCTAAAATCTTCAGAAATCCCAAAATGTACTGTTTTCCCAATTTAAAAAATATGGTGTTTAGTACAATCTCTTTATAAGCCACATCAAAATTTTGTTTGGGCTTCTAGTACTTCTATCAAGTTCTATGCCATTATTGACATCCCTTATACTTTGCAATGTTATTGATATTCTACAAAGACGTCAAATACAATATTTTAGACAAAACCCCTTTAAACCTGAGTGTTTATATCCTTTCAAATTGTCAAAGACACTAATAACGTACAAAAAATAAGGGGGTCAAGATTTGTAAGAACAAGATGGTTGTTAGATTCAAAAGCTAGAGAATTGCAAATTTACAATTAAAAATTAATGCATATGCTAAAATACAAAAGCTAGCTTAGAGTAACAACGCCTCATAACTGTATAAATAAGCCTGATTTTTTAATCTTGTATATATACCATCACTTTGCCTTCAAAAGAATCTACAATTTTTTAAGAGACATTGAAAGTTAATAGTTATTAAGATGCTTTAAAAAGTCAAAAAATGTAGTTAGCACCATATTTGTTAAATTGAGAAAAACATTACATTTTGGGACTTTTGAAGGTTTTAGGGGGCCACCTAAAACCAAGCTTACAACATGTTTTTTGGTACACATGCCCTCACTTAAGAGGAGGAATTTGCAAGGGGAGAATTCTTAGTGGCTCAAATTGAATCTGATACCTTCAAATCCGGTTTAAGGTAACTTTTTGAATTTAAGGTGGAGTACAAAATGGTACCTCTATTTTTCCCAATTTAACACATATGGTGTTAGTTTAGAAGACTTATTGGGCCAAAGGTCCCAACTAGCCACATAGTTCATTTTAGAAAGTACCTAAGATTCTACAAGACATGCCTAACCTTTTAAGAAAATTTGACTTTTGGACACTAACATACTTGTTCAAAGTGTATGGTACAATGTAATCTTGATTCTTCCTCACACATATAATGGTTTGCGTAATACAATCTAGATTGGTTATAAACTTTCTAATTGTATAAATAGCTCCAATTATAAAGTATGGGGTACTTGCATCTTTTTTTGAAATTTTCTGATGCCCCAACTTCATAGAAAAGGTTGAAAAATCCTCAAAAAAACATTTTGATGTAAAGTAGTAAATCAAGGAGTCCTCCAATATAGTATTAGATGTATGTCTTTGGCACCTTCAAGTAAATAATTAAAATTTATTTATATTGAAATGTGTTTATTGTATCAAAAGGAAGGACTTAGAAAATGCTATAGCACAAGGGAATCTTGCAAAATCCCAAGGTACATACTATTTAATATACTCTAGTATTTAATTCAAGCATAGAATATCAACAAAAACCACGTGTGTTTATTATATAATGATTGTACACAAATACACATAATGATAAGCGTCATTTTTCATTCAATTATGTTATGTACAATTTTGTAAACAAATTCTCTATCATAAAATTAGATCCAATTTGCATAATGCGATTTTTCATTTTGTATAAAAAATAATTTCTAAGAAACAACACATTTGTATACTCTACTAAGAGTAATTGGCTTTGTTCAACAATACTAATTTTAACCATCACTTTTTTGTTTTGCTTTAGACACAACTATCGAAACAACGATTTTTGTAATTTTATTCCTTTTAAAGGGTTTATAAAATATTGGAAATTTGAGTTGAATAGAATTGAAGTCAAGAGCTAACAACCAAGCTAGAAATTTTGCTTAACCCTTAAAGGCCCAAGCCCTTTTTTTTATGAAAGTTACTAAAAATTGCCACTTTTGGAAGAATGAGTAGAAAAGTAGGAAAAAATATTTCTTTGGAAATTCAACCAAAGTATCTTGCCCTAGACTATGGGGTACTTGTGAGAAAAAAATCAGCTCATTTTAGATGAAGGTAAGTGAGATATTGATATCAGAATTGAAAAAAAAAGTATTTTTCCTGGCTGCCCAAAATTTTTAGAAGCCTTTGATCCTTCCTATATCAAAAAAATTTCTCTACACAAAGTTGAGGTTTATTTTTCCATGTAGAAGACCAAGTTAGGTAAGTGTGGGAGAATTTTCAAATGAATTGGAGGTGTGAAACATATTTTGTAAAGTCTTGCAATGCCAAAAGGTCATGAAATTTGCATATACACTAGGCAAAATTGGTGGTTTTACGTAGTACTCAAAAATTCAAATCACATTGATTAAAACTATGTAAACAAAGGGTTCTTAGCCTACTACAAACGGAAAAAAAAAATTATAAAACAAACACTCAAGACGCTCAAAAGATTAAAGCACCCAATTTTACAAGGGCAACACGATATTTGTTAATTTAGGAAAAATGGTACATTTTGGGACTTTCAAGAAGTGAGTCAAGAAGTTTGAGGTGATCACCTCAAACCGACACGTGCCCTCACCTGAGAGGAGGGATTTGCGAGGGAAAAAATCTTAGTGGCTTAGATTGAATCTGATACCTTCAAATCTAGTTTTAAAGTAACTTTTTGGGTTTGAGGGGAAAACAAAGTGGGACCCCTATTTTTCCCAAATTAACAAATACCGCATTAGGGACAAAAGGAATGGAGGTTTGGGAGTCCCCCCTAGATGCATGGGCACCTTCCACTCTATGCCCCTTTGCCCAAGTGTCCATACCTTGTGCCCACATGGGTTGACCCTCTTTGGAGTCAACACCCACTTACAAAAGAGAGGTTTTGCTTGAATTGCCCATTCTTGCCTAGTTTCAAAAAATTCTTGATAACTTCTTCATCAAATGTTGGAATGAAGAAAAAATTAGACACCCGCATAGGTCTTGGAATTCCCCACCTTCAATAAAAGTTTCAAAAAATCACACAAACTAGTTTAGCTATAGGTCATGCCCAAAATCCATTTGTCCCTTGAGGGGACAATTGGGCCTTTAGAGGTTAAGGTAGGAGCACCCATAAGCGTGAAACTAAGGGTTTTGAAGTAGGAGAATCACTTGATGAACTTTGAAAAAAATCATATTAAGTTAGGAAGAGGAAATAAAAAATACAAGCATCAATTTACAAGTTCCAATTGCAAGGATTTGTTCACAAAGATTTTTGAAGTCCTAAATCACTAAAATGTATAGTTGTGTGTAGGAGATGTTTTTAGTGTGGTCATATGCTCATAATTACTAATTTGAGGAGTTGTTGAATAGTGAGATAGGGCACTCAAAACCGTCATGCCAATCACCCAAAACCATCACTTTGTCACTCACAACCAATGTTTTTTTAATTGTCAAATCACTGACATTGCTAACACAAGTAGCCAGTAGATATCGATCGAGGATTGGGTTCACTAATGGTGAGGGGTGCTTCTACCTTATAATACAATGTTTTATGCTATAACATAAACATGAGATGGAATATCTACGTCAGAATCTATTTTAGAATAATATCAGTTTCATTTTTGCTTCAGAGAATTACCAGAAGTTTTTAAAATTCTACAAGAAAAAAGAATTGCAGTAGTTTGTAGAACACATAAGATATTACCTCTAAAATTGTAAATGGAGATTACAATTTGCATACAAAGACAAATTGAAAGACACAAAGGACTTTGGAGTTTGACTGCATGATTAAAGACTTTTTCCTTCTAAGATTGAAATAGGCTAATCTGTTACCAAAAATCTTTTACGATGACCACATATGATTGATTGTGAATCATTGAAATTTCTAGTTTAGTTATGTTCACAAAAAAACTTCTAAAGTTATGTCCAGAAACGGCATTCAGATACTAAATGCAATTCTTTAAATTTGAAACGAAGTCAATTGAGATACTATTTTAAACCACATGTATCCCAATTTCAATGTTTCGGTATATTAGCACTAAGTGCCATATTTATTAATTTGGGAAGAAAGTTAAAGGTGACCACCTTAAATTGAGCTCTAGGTGTAAGGTGAGTACAACTTGGGAATTTGATTTTTCAATTTAATGAATATGGCGTTATTTGCACTAAACACTTAGTTATCCAAAATTATAGAGACAAGCTTTTAGTAGATAGATTTTTTATTTAAATATTTCTTTTGTAATTGAAAGTATTTTTATTCAAAATTGTAATCAAACATCTGTCAAGTTTTATTCTTTTATTCTTAGACTTTAAAATTTGCCTTTCTAAACTTAGTTGCATTATAGAAATCATAGTACTGTAGTTCAGATTTTTGGATGTCCAAAGTCCAAAAATGTTGCTTCCTAAGCATTTGCTATCATTTGCAATTTTGAGTTTACTTGGGTCCAATAAATCGTGCTTGCCTACTTGTTGCCTTAATTGATTGTCTTGTTGTAAAATTTACATTTGCCACTTTTGTAGCGCCATCTAGATTCTTATTCTTAAAAATAAAAATTATGCCATTTGCTTTGCAATTTATCATTTACCAAAAAAATTACTTTGTAACTATTTACATTTATGCATTTGTGCATTTGTGCATTTATGCTTTATAATTATGGTTTGTCTAAACATAGCATATGCCCAAATGTATGCTTTGCATGAAGGACCTTCTAACCTTTTAGATCCTAGCTTCAAAATGACTATTTGGAATCTTGGATTGCAAAATTTCTTTCTTCCAAGTTAATGTAAGATTATTTTGTTTTGTTTTGTGAATCCTCAATCAAGCCATTGCTAATGTGGTGGATTTAGTCATTTATTATGGTCTGTTTTTGAACTCCTATCTACATTAAATTAAAAATTTCAATAATAGAAATTTATTGATAGATGCAACTTGTACCAACAAAAAATTGCCTTAATCAATGGTAGATTTTTAGCTGCTCAAAACTTTAAATGATTTAGAACTCTTTGTAGTAGGCATGAAGCATGCCTGTTTAGTTGTAGACTTGATAATAAAAGAGACTAAAATTTGAAAACCCAAGAAAAAAATCCATGATTACTACCAAGGATTCCAAGGAAGAAGAGAAAGAAGAGGAAATGTTAGATTTAGAATTCTTGAGATCCAATTATACTATTATCATTACTCCACATTTTCTCTAAAGAAATAATGTGGCATCAAGCTGGCCAAGATGGGTTAGTAATTCCAAAGGTTCCAAGCAATGAACTTCCCACTGCTTTCAATAATATTGTAATTTTAAAAAATTATTAATTAATTAACCCTAAATTTTGCAAATTCACACAAAAGAAACTCTAAATCTAAAAGCAACAATAGTACCACTACTCAAAAAAGGCTCACAATGAAAAAGACACAAAAAATATGAATTTCTAAAATCATAACTTTGTCTACAATAGAAAAGAGGATTCCTAAGAAAAACTAAAGATTATGTTTTTTCCCCAACTCTTTTTTTAATAAGGATTGTGACCTTTGAATATTTTCCCAATTCATTGAATATGATGTTTTAATGTCAAACTCAATTATTTATTTTTTTATTTATTTTTGCAATTCAAAAAATGAACATTGAAACTAAAAATGCTTCTGAACACACTCTTGTCAAGGAATTTGCATATGAATTCCTTATTTATTAACAAGGAAAATGCAACACATGCAAAAATCATAGAAGAAATAGATAGAAATGTTTAACAAGCAACAATTCATAAGGAAAATGTGAACAATTCATGAAATGACATAGTGAAATTTACAAAAGTTTGTTGTGAAAAAAAAAATCATGTCCAATGCTACCCCTACAATTTTTATAATAATTTGTGTTCACCTAGAATTTCATTGCTAATGCCTAGTAGTTCCAAAATCTAAATATTGCTCAAATGGAGTGTGATATATTTGTGGATTTCGATGAGATTGGCTCGGACTTTTCACTAAATCCCTAAGATGCAAGAAACCATTTCCTTCTTATCATTGGTAGAGCTAAATGCACCCAAGCATGCACGTGGGCAAGAACAAATGCCTAGAATCATTCACTAGCGGAAGTTTGTCCATGAAATAAAATGCGTTATTTGTTAAATTGGGAAAAACGGAGGTACCATTTTGTACTCCACCTTAAACCCAAAATGTTACCTTATACCAAATTCAAAGGTATCTAATTCAGTCTGAGTTACTAAGATTTTTTCCCTCGCAAATTCCTCCTTTCAGCCCTCACATGAGGGGATGAGGGCACGTGTACAAAAAAAAATGTTGGAGCTTGGTTTAAGGTGATCACCTTAAACCTTCATAAGTCCCAAAATGTAATATTTTTCTCAATTTAACGAATAACGCTTATTAAGCTAAAACTATATATAACTTTCATCCAAAATTTGATGCACCTAGGTTCTTGTTTCAGGTGTGTGCCTCACAGAGGGATTAGAGGGTATCCAACTTTCAGCCAGTTTTCTCTACTTGTATGGTAGTGTCAAAGCAAGGTCGGATTTGGCTGAGGTGTGTGCAGGTAGGTAGCTGGGTAGTGTTAAATATATTCATTCATGATTCATCGATATCATGGCCAAAAATTCCTCAAACTTATGCTCAATCTGACCAAACTTGGGAAGAATCAGGGGGCAAAGTGGCAAACCATACCAGGCACCTCAGAGGCTCAGACTGCTTACAAGTTTTCAAATGGATAGTGATACTTTCTACACATGAAAAAAATTGTTCCCCTTTGGACCCTGATAACATCCACTTCGTAAAAAATTAAAATGGCATATTCCAAAAAATGACACACCGATAGAAGCGAGCAAAACAAATGCTACGAGCAGTAATCGTTGCAGCATTGCACGTTTAATAAAACTATCTACATATCTTGGACTTTGAACCACACTGAAGTCTGAACCCCCCTCTGCCCTAGTGGAAATGGAGCCCAAAACATTGTCGTTTTAAACTTAACTGATGTCTGATCAGCCTTAAAAAGTAACGTCACACCTCAGCGTCCATCCCTCGTACTATGAATTAAGGTTTATTCGTAGTAGTAGGTCTAGAAAATGCCCACTCAGGGTCCGAGTCTGTGTCTTAAAGGTTCCAACTCATGCTAGGGCAAAACAAAAACTAGTAAGCTGCTATAGCAAATTAGCAACTCACAAATTGGCAAACACATGGTAAGTCGTGGAATCGTGAATGATGTAGTGAATGGAGGCTGCCACACATGCAACCATGACCACCGCATTCACCACTACGTTCACCCAGTGCCACGCTAGCCAGGCACCCGAAAGCTCCTTGCCTCGCACCTGAATGAGCACCCAAAAAAATGTCAGTATTCAATCCCCAAATTACAATACCAAAAAATGAACCTGAGAAGCTAGTAAGTGAGATGTTAGTCGACGTGGTGGGTCAGGAGCATGCATACCTTGATGACCATGTGATGTATGAACCCGCCCTGCAGGGTGAAGGCTGCCAAGGAGCCTGTAAGCGCGATGAAGTCTCCGAAGAACGGAAGAAGGCAACCAATAAATGTGCTCATGGCTATGAACAACCCCCTGAAGACGAGGCGAAGGGCAATCTTCTCGGGAGTGAATTCGCTGGTCTGAGCTTGGACTGCAGGAGCCACCTTTGCTACAACAAACGTGTCCAGAAATTCGTACATGGGTGCGGCAAAGATCTGCACACAATCAGGTAGTCATGCATCAGTATCACTCATTCAGGGTGGTTGGAATCGAGAACACTTTACTTGTAGCTACAAATGTTTTCAAGGTCCCAAAGTAATTTCCGGCCATCCAGCCCTCGAGTATGTTGCTTGATGGAGGGTGTTTGGAGAGCACGGTGTAAGTACAGTACAGCATGAGCATATAGCTAAGCTTTTTGAACACGACTTATTCTAGAATTCCTCTAACCCCCTCATGTAAGATACGTACGCATACTACACATCACTCTGTGCTAGGAAACATTTGAACATGCTGTAGGAATGACCTGCTACTTTCGGTTCATCCGGGCCGTTAGGCTTAGGTTCACTAGAAGGAACTCTGTTAAAGTGTTCGCATGGGCCTGTAGAAGTTTAAGTCTCTTGCCTCTCTCTGGACACTTTCTAATTAGTGTCTGACGCTAGCATATCTAAGTAAACCCTGCTAAGCTTCTCTGTTCTCAGGCTTATCAATTCCGTTCACATGATTTTGCTTATTCGATTCTTGTTAGCATTTGAGAGACAAATTCTAGAAAGTACGCGTTCATAGGATAGAATACAAAGAAAGTCAGCAAATCAAGGATTTCCAAAGTTCTGCTTACAACCTCTGGCTGTCGAGTGAAGCTTGCATGACCACTTTACACCGGAATCTATTTGAGTGAAGCAATGAAAGTCGTACTAACATTCGAGGGTGCAGCTACTACGTTGTAAGACAGTGCCACTGATCAAACTAAAGGCTCAGGAGAAAGATGGTTACTTACATGGAACACTATCAGGGCTTGAAGCAGAGCGGTGACGTTAGCAAACATGATGGCCCACTTTGGTCCAGAGAGATTGATAATCAAGTACGGGAACACGACATTCCCGTATGCCCAATAGCCCACCATAGTGAGTACAAGGAAGGGCACCGTGCCCAAGGTGAACTGTAAACCGAGAGCCTTGTAAATGTTCTTCCTCGTGGGGCTCCGGATGGCTGCCTGATTTAAGACATACAGTTAAATTTGTCGTCAACAGAGGTGTCACCTAACCACCCCAACTCCTGTGTGCAACGTTCAATCCTCAGGAACGATGCAGACATGTTTACATTCTTCACAACTTCCAACATATTTACGCAAGTGTACAAGTCTCACTGTTGGGCCCAGCCTTACACCTACCCTCCGTGTTTTGCGTAAGTCGTTGATAAGGTGCTCTGAGCTAGCTCCAAACCCTACACTCTAACATGTAGAGCAATGAACATTTTACAGGCAACTAGCTGCATTCCACTGATTGACAAGGAGACCCGAACAGAGAGCACGTGCGAGATGTGTACCTGCATCTCAGGAAGAATTCCTGTGTTGAAGGCGAAGGAAATGGTCGCAAGCGCACCGATGGCGTTGAACACCTGGTTGACTTCGGTCCTAGGAAGAGAGTAGTCTCTGGGCGCTCCATGAAGGCCTGCGTACACACCACATCACAATCTGGTGAATAACGGCGCTGACGTCATCTTCAAAGGGTTCGGAATCGGACTGGTATTAAGTTAGAGGGGTTTGCCCCAGTGATCAGGAGCATGACATCCTGAGCAAAAGTCTGTGTCTGTGTGGGAATTGGGAACACTGGTGGCTAAAAGGATGAAAAGGATGGATTTGTTTTTTCTTACCATCCTTGAGAGAGATCACCAAAGCAATCGTGATGTAAATGAAGCTCAGCACCAGGGTGAAAGCCGAGAAGTATTTCAGGGAGGACAAGCTGGGGACCGCTACGGCAAATATCAGGTACAAAACACCTGCAAAGCAAATCCAATTCGCCAGAGTCGTCCCAGGCACTTGCGCAATGGCCTGTTTGTGCATGAAATCCAAGAGTGAGTCCAGGATCAACAGTTCAACACTAGTAAATTTTTCTGCACAACTGACAAACTGTGTTGTTTCTGTGTTGTGTTGTCTGCGCTTCCAACACTAGTTTCACAACTTATATGCACACTCATGGCATGCAATTCTGGTGTGCACAGCAGGCTACAAAATGATACAGCAAGCTACAGTGGGGTGACCTAAATTATAGACGGCCTAAATTACTCGACAGTATCAGTCATTTTGGCTTTTGCAAAAGCAGCTAAATGGCTGAGAGCACTCAGTAAGTCAGAAACGTCTACTCACAAAACAAAGAGAAAAACCTGGAACACGAGGTTACCTTGAGCGATTGTCCTCCTAGAATGATCAGCCCCACATTTGCAATGCTCAAGTTAGAGTACTGGGTAATCCATGTCACCTTGTACATGAATGGTCCTGCAACAACGCACCAAATATCAGGAACTAGGAAAATTTCTTAGTTTTCAGCACCCGGTTAGTTCTGGTTGCTCAGATAGAATATTTGTGACTGCCGGTCATGCCTGTCTAAGGAATCAGAGATCAATGAGGCATCACAAAGATTATTAAATGCTTGCACTCAAGACACGGATCTTCGCAGTCGTTGCTGTCCTCTGGTTGGGTAACTTGAGTGTTGTAACAGACAACAACAGCATATACCATCAAATAAAAACGAAAATGTCATGATAAATCTGAAATTTGGAAACCACATGTCCATGCCACCAGGCCAACTGGCTGGGTGGTGGTCAGATTCTGTCGCCTCACCGTACACATGGCCGCACAGATCGCGGTATCGGATGTGACGGATTCCTCCGGTCTCATGCAGGCTCCCGAGCAAGCAGTTGTTGTACAGCGACATGAGACCCCCACCCAGGAAGAGGACGAGCCCCGCTACCCACCCCAGGTATGCCATTATCAGGGCAGGGTACCCCAAAATGAAGGCGGTGTTGACAGCTGCGACGAGGTGGAACCCCACGGACCACCATGCATCTGCAAAACGTGCGCAATGACGACGTTAAACAAACAGCGTTGAAAGTGACAACCTTTCCACGTATCAACATGCAACACCATGCTAACTTAGTGTACGTTCTCAGAATGACCTAACTCTCAGTAGTGTGGATCTCAACTAAAACATCATCGAATAGCCACCAAGGTCCCAAGATAAACTGCATGCAGGTGTGCACTCAAACCGATCACATAAAAACATGCAAAAACAGAGACCCAAGGGTGACTGTGCAAAGGAGAAAGAAACCAGCCTACTCGAAGAAAAATGCCTGTTAATCACTACTTTCCATGCTCCCGGGTACACACAAATGGAATTTCGCCTTGTTTACAGATTAGTGGAATGGAAAAGTAGAATCGAGACGCGTGTGGATCTGCAACTTACCTTGGCCGATCTGGTGAGCTGTTCTCTGCGATCCAGAAATGGTGAGTTCTCTGATTTCATCGCGGACAACACCATCCCTCCCCGGGAGGACTGTTGGAGGATCCTCCCATCCAAGCTCAGGGTCTGCCCTGATAGCTGGGGGAGAAACAGCCTTCTGCCAGGAAATCATTGTACCTGCACGGGTTGCAACAACAAGTGACTTCTTTCAGTCAGTTTCTACGTCGACGACCTTGCACTTTTACTGAAGCTCTTGATGTATGTGACGGCCGAGGCGACAACTAAGGAGATTTCGATGTTCATGAGCCTTTCAGCTTAACATTAGGGCCAGCCAGTTTGTAGACTCTCATGCACACGATCCTAACCAACCTTAACTTGCTTGCAAGCGCGCAAGATACAGTACTCACATTCGCAAACTGCCAAACGAATTGCTTTATGCTCTTTTGTTCCCTCTCTAGCACTGCCTAGAGCTAACTTGCACAAAAAAAAGACGAAATTCAGTGTCTTCGAGTTTTATTTTACTGATTTTCTTATCAATCAATGAAACCGCTTTTCCTGGACAACGATGTGCCTAAGCTGCTAAAACGATGACTGTCCTCTCCCTCACCACAATCAACACCTGCTTTTCAAGAAGGAGCTTCAACATGCCATTAAAAAACATATAATTGTTCAGGGGCAAATTCAGGAATCTTGTTTATGTGGACAAAACTGGCCCTTATTAGGAGCACTATCAGATCGCTGCAACCTGAGCCCAAAACAGGCTGCGAACCCCAGCACAATTAAAAAAACAATAGAAAACGAAAAGCATGAAGGGCAAGAGCAAGTTACCAAAGCGGGGGTTGTGAGCCTCCGTAGAAGATGAGCAATGAGCGATGGAAGCGCAGGAAAAAGCAAAGACCGTAGGAGCAAATGATTGTGAGAGAGGAGGAAAGAGAGTGAGAGCCTTTATAATGAAGAACCGAGAGGGCCTGGAATCGCCCTCTACGGAATTTAAATTTAAAAAAATAAATGTAGCTACATCTAGGTGGGAGGTCTAGAATGATTATTTATGTCTTGGTAAGTGGGTGAGATTATTCATCTCTTGGTAAGTGGGTGAGATTATTTATCTCTCGATGAGTGGGTGGGACCATGGGAGTATCAATCTCTCGGTAACATTACTGAGTATGATGGATATTATGTATGTAACTTTCGAAAAATTCATATTAGTGTGTAGTGTGTACTTATGACATGTAAGGTAGGTAGCTTGAAAAGCGACATTTTAAGTTTAAAGGCTGATTTTCCTTTCCGTGGGCGTTTTGAGACAAGATTATTTCAGACAAAGAGAAATGGATGTCAAATGTAAGCTAACACAATTCTTTTCATGTTTTTTGAAGCATTATTGAATTATTGATGAATTTTTTATTTATTTTAGTAAGCATGTATTTGTGATTCTAGGTCTCTTATAAATTGTTTCTATGCAATAGCTAATTTTCTTCTATGACTAAAGAGGGTCCATTCAAGAACGCTTTTCATGAGAGGGGATGCAATTCAAGCTACCTACCTTAGTATGAATTTTATGTAGATTTTGGAAAAAAATTTGAAACCTTTTATGATTTTGCAGCCATATTGTTTTTTTGAAATTTTGTTGGATGTGAACGAGTATTATTTTGTTATTAATTCTTGAGAGTTTACTCCTGATTTTGGCACTTAACATTTGGAAAATTGGGACTCCAAACTTGAATGTTGGAAGAGATCATAAACTTGAGAGTTGGGATTTTTGGGTTTTACATTCTTGAAGAAATGTGTATTAAATAAGTTTTTGAGGACATAAAATCCAAAAATTCCAAAGTTTTTTTTCTTCTAAAATTAATGAGTGCCGTGTTTTATACAAATTTTTCATGTTAACATTTAACATTGTCAGCTTTGTACCTAATGGAATCCAATTCATATGATTGCAATTGAATGGATTTTATGTTTTTTAAAGTATTTTTGGTGATTTAACCCCTAAAGCACTAAGCTCAATTTCTCACCAAAATCGCTCCAAAACTACCATTTTTAGTACAGGTACCAAAGTTTAGGATTTTTTTTGGACAAATGTAGTCGTAAGTTCTTGTACAACACTAGTATCAAAAGATGTGAAAAAAAATTCAGGAGTTTTCACCATCTAGATTGTTAGACATTTGTGTTTGAATTGACCAAAAGCTATTTTTTATCTTTGCAAAAATCCAAGCAACTTCACTTCACAAGGTCATATTTAAATGGTTGTAATTTTTTGGATTTTTTCTTCAAAGCAAGTTGGGTGCGCACTCAAAAAAATTCAAATCATTTGGAATTGTAAAACACATGGAAAAACAATAGTAAGTAAAAAAAAAGTAGAGCATGATTCACACTACTAAATTGTTAAGAACTAAATTTTGGAAATGAAAAATTCCAATCCCAATGGTTGTAATGTTCTGATAAACAATCTACATCTTTTGGTTTTGTTTTTTTTCTAAAACATTGAAAATTGAGTAAATTAATGGACTTCAAAGTTTATTTTAGAATAGAGAATCCATAACTTATGGATAAAAAATGAGCTCAAGAGAAGGCTCCTACAGGAAGTGGTAGGAGGGGTCAAAAGCGTTTAAATGTAATGTCCTTTTTCAAATAAAAAGAGACTAATAAATCCCCTATATGCGCTTATAGGTACTTCATGAGATTAATTTCTTTTTACAATATCATATGCTTTTTGTTTGATGAGTGTCCTTGTTTGACTTGGAATTCTTGTCCTAGTTTATTCTTGTGTCCCACTAAAGGTCCTTACATTTGTCATTGTCATGTTATAATATTGTTTTTCATCATCAATCCTTTTGATATGTACCATGGTACATTTGAGTACTTCACATAAGGTAGAGACCCTTGTGTAGGTACATTACCTATGCTTCTCCTACCTCAATAAATAGAGTGGTTTGTCAAGGTGTAGGGGCCTTTTCTTAAGCTCAATTTTCCTTTAATGCTGTTGATAACAAAATGTCCTCATAACTTTCATCTCATTGATCAAGATGGAATGATTAAAAGCTTCCCAAGTATATATAAATCTAAAGAATCGATTTCAAAAAACAAAATTCAAAAAATGTAATTTAAAAAAAAAATTTGGCTGCTCGCCGAGCAAAGAAATCTACATATCATGCAATAACTTTTGAATTATGAAGTCAAAAGCTTGGAAATTTGTTGGGCCTTAAAGTTACTCCTTGGACACATCATGTGTGAAAATTTCAAAGAAAAAAAATGAAAACCCCATTGATAGTGAGCTGCCCAAAATTGCTATGTTGCCAAAAAAAGGTGTTCAGTGCTTTAGGGGTTTAAGTGAATTTTATGATGATTTTAGTTGAAGTCCTTACATTAATGATGAAATATCTTGAAGGAACTATCAAAAGATTCACATAAAATCACCAAAATATTCTCATAAATACAAAATTCAATATCCCCAAAATTTATTTTGCAAAAACTTTTTCCCAAATCAACAAATATAGTATTATAAACATTTAGGTTTAAATTACAAATCAAAATCAACAAGTTTATCTAATTCTCTATTTTCTAGACCTAGGTTTTAAAGTAAAAGTATCTAAACTTGTAAAAGCTTTTAAGCCTTTTGGCTTTGATATTCTTGTATAATAGTTTAGAATCAAGATATTTTATGCTTAATGATATAACATGTTTTGGTGGTGTGATGGCATATGCCAAACATGAACAAATTTTTGGTTGTTTTATTATAGCCCTTATTTCATGTAAAAAGAGTGTTACTTTACAAGAGACAAATCTTAGGAACTCTTACAATAAGGAATATGGAGTAGTTGGGGTGTCAAAAATAGTTGTCTAATTGTTTTTTAGCCTCACCTATAATGCTTTTCCTCTTTATTAAGCCCTAGACAGTATATAATGTTTTGTTTTTGGCATTCTAAAAAATAACATGCTTATACTTGTATATTAGTGAAAAACAAAAACATTGTTGAAAATGAAAAATGTTATAATGTCCAAATGAGTACTTCTGTAAGAAATTTCAAAACTACCCCATTTTAGTAAAATGAAATCAAGGACTCATATAGACTACCAATTTGTTTTTTAGGATTTGGAAAAATGGGATTATAGATGTTTAGACTTCAAACATACACGGTCCATACATTTAAAGTGTATTAGTTCATAAATCATTGAAATTCATTTTTATGGATTATTTAAATAACAATATACTGTTGATATTTCCCCATCAAATGACCCGATAGGCAAATATGGAACATAAAAAAATTGCAATTTTAATTTTCAAATGACAAAAGCACGCACATATACTTATTTCTAAATGCTTAATGCACAAAAGGTCAAATTTACCAAAATGTACATGGTTTATATCATGTAAGAGCATCTCCACCGATTGGTCCCGATCTGTCATTTATAATGGCCTTAGGATTGTTTCTGATTATAGAGTGTCCAACGTTGATACAGTGATGGCAAATTTTTGCCCAGCCGCATCAAAGAAGGCTCCCACTCTCAACTGCTGTGGTATTTTTCATTTGTAGCGTGCTTGAATTGTGGCTTTGACACTTTTATTTATTGCCTTGGTGGTTGGTGAGGCCCCAATTTATTTGCCATCAGTTCTCTAAAGTTTAAATTGCTAACTTGCCCATGTTGTTGTGGCAGAGATGCCTAAAGCATCCATAAATTGTAGCTATTTTTGGCATAGCTTTTAATTCCAAACCTTGTAACGCGTCCTCTCAAACTCAATCTGGTGGACACATGAATTATATAACAAGCTGATCCTCATGAAAGAGCCAGGCTGAGCATATGGCGTGTCATTCCACCGGCCAACTGGTGGAGATGCTAAAGGGTTGATTCAATGTGAAGGCCGTAACTAAGGTCCCTTCTGGACCTCCAAGTTGGTATGTTTGGAGATATTCCAACCAGATGATCCAACCGTGTAAATGGCCATTTAATTCTAACAATGGCCTTTGATTTTACACTTATACGCTACTTCTGAACATTTGAAAAGTTATTGCTTTTATTCTCCTATGTTATGCATATCAAATAGTGCATTTAGGTTGCCCCACACTACGTTCTTAACATTTCACACTATTTAAATACTTACCAAGATTACTATACTTTTGTTATTATTGTGGTAAACAATGGAGGAAGCAAGCAAAAGTAAGACACAACAATAAATGTCAAAGTCAAGGAGTAAAGAAATTGGAACATTACACAAAACCAAAAATTATTGTAGCATAAAGAGAGTTGCATGCCCCTTTGGGTGGTTAAGGTGAGTGATGAGGTAACTTTGTTAAGGTAAGGCAACCTAATTGTTTAAGGCAACCTAAGTGCACTATTTGGTGTAATTACATTGTTGAGGAGCTTCATTTATATTATAGATAAAAACTATTGAAGTTGAATGTTCACTGATTATCACACATTTCTTGGAGATTGGTTTTACTTATTTGCAATTAAGTGGGCGCTGTTTTGTATTTGTTAGTATATTTTGTGTTTGGTTATGACGGTGTTTCTTTATAAAAGTATATGTGTTGCAAAAAAGAATGTTCACTAATTATATTGTAACAAGTTGTTGAATATTTTTTCAAAAATCCCACTCTTCAATTTTTTTTTTTCTTTCAAGAAAGATTTACTGAAACCTCTATACCAAGTTCTTCAAAATCAATCCCCAAAATCGTGCATACCACAAAGAGTTGGAGGTTTTTTAAAAGGTGATGGTGATAATACGAGACCCTTGAAGCTTTCATGTTATGAAGACCTATAACGCCACCCTTTTTGATAACAGTATAACATTCATAATTAAGATTGTCAATTTTTTTTTACATAGCCTCGATCCCTCCCTCAAAAAGGAAAATGGTTTTATATAGTTATGACATATTTTCCATTTTGCAAACATAATCAAAACTAGAAATGTTTCGGGGATTGCTTTATGCTAGTACTCACTTGTTGTCCCAATTTAAGAGCCCTAAAAATGTCTCAGTGGGATTGCTCAAATTCTCAAATTGGGCCATCAATTGGGACGTCAAGTGGGCCATGCAGCTTTATGTTGGGGTTGTGGCCTTGTGGCTTGTAGATGACATGACCAACTGCATGACAAATTATTGGCGCCTAGAATTGGGACCAAACCAAAAAAACATTCAAATCACCACACTGCATTTACCAAATTTAGTAAACATGAGCCCAATTTGATAATTTCAAATTGGGCCATAAATTGGGTGAGCAACATTGAGGACTTGCGAGCAACTCTTGCCTTGTTTTGCAATACGGGGCTAGCGTGGAAAAGTGTTATTTTTCACGTGCCATAAAGTGTGAGAGTTTAGATGTTTACCATCTAAAAATTGAATTTAAAAATTTTAAACTTAAATTTGGATTCACAGACCTTACATTAGTCTAGAAACCGGGAGAAGAATATAACTAAACAAAAAAAAGCAGGAACAAATTATTACCATTACTCTTTTTTGGAAAAGAAATTGCCAGTCAAAACAAGGAAAGAGTCGCTTGGATGTAGTGAATATTATTATCCCATCAATTATACTCCAAGCAAAGTCCTTGAAGAACTAGTGGCTAGTTCAAAGCTAGCCAATTGAAATGAGAAAAATCCTTTTGCAATTAATAAACAGCAGCTGAAAAATTGGTAAAAAATCTAAATAATAACAATTTCCACTACAAAATAGAGAAAATAACCAAAAGAGTTCCTTGATAAATCGGTTCAATATAGGAATTGAAAGAAACCAACCAAAAAAACTCAAATAACACCATATTTGTTAGCCCCTAAAGGATCAAGCCTTTTTTTTTTGTCAAAATCATTGAAAACTGCTACTTCTAAGGGATGAGTAAGAAGGTAGGTTTTTTTTATTTTTATGGAAATCCAAACGTAGGGTCTTGCCTTAGACTAGAAGAGGTACTTGTGGGAAAAAATCCGGTCATTCTAGATGGGGGGAGGGAGATATTTACATCTGAAGTGAAAAAAAAGGTTTTTTCCCGTGCTGTCCAAAAAGTTTGGAAGCCTATGACCACTCTTACATGAAAAAAATTGCTCTACACAAAGTTCAGGTTTATTTTCTCCATGTAGAAGACCAAGTTAGGCATGTGTGGGAGAATTTTCAAATCAATTCGAACTATACAACACATGCAAAAAAAATAGTATGTAAAAAGAAGTAGAGAATGAGTCAAAACACTAAATTGTTAAGAATTTAATTATTGAAATGAAAAATGCAAATCCCAATGGTTATAATGTTGTAATATGCAATCTACTTCCTTAGGTTTAATTTTTTTCCAAAATATTGAAAACTGTGGAGAATAAAGAACTTCAAAGTTTATTTTAGAGAAGAGGATCAATAACTGCCCACAAACTAAAACATCTCATAACTTTCATCTCATTGATTGAAATGAAATGATTAAAAGCTTCCCACATATGAGAAAATCTAAAGAACCGATTTCAAGTTTTTATTTTTTTAAATTTAAATTTTAAAGAAGTTTTTGGGCTGCCCGGATTGCCCTCCCTCCCCTGGGCAGCATAAATTTTTGCATAACTTCTTCGTCAAATGTCAAAATGAGGAAAAAGTTAGATGCTCACAAAGATCTTTGAATTTCCCATCCTCCATAAAAGTTTCAAAAAATTACACAAAGTAGTTTACCCATAGGTACATGCCCAAAATCTCAATTGTTCACCAAAGGGACAACGATCCTTTAGGGGTTAAAAAGGGAAAACCATAGGTCCCATTTGTTTTTCACCTAAATCCAAAGAGTCCCCTTTAATTTATTAAAGAGGTCACTTGAAACTTGCTTAATGCATTACAAGGGATTTGAATCCAAGAAAGGGTTGTGAGTTTGGATATCCCCAATGCTAGGAACCAGCCACTGCTGGTCGTCAAAAAAACTATTAAAAAAATTCCAAAAAAAGTTTTCTTTTTCATTTTTTTCATTTTTTCATTTATTTTCCAAAAAAATTAATTAAATAATGACATCTGATGTGGCCACCCTAATGCCATGTCATACTGCTATAGATTGCCTATGTGGAAGTATTGTGGAAGTGTTCCCAAAGTTCCCATAGTTTTGGGGGAAGAGGCCCATTCTTGGGTCCAAATCCCAAGTTCAGAATTTCTATCCATAATTCTAGACTTTTTGTCCAAAATTTCAGATTTTTTGTCCAAAAAGAGCATATTTTTGGATGATATACTAATATCTTATTTCATTGGAAAACAGTTAACGGATTCCCAGTTCAATGATTATGGCGTTCTCAAAAAAAAAAAAAAAAAAAAAAAACCAAAAGTTCCCATATGTAAGAATGGTACCCTTTTAACCCCTAAAGGACCAAGCCCCCTTTTCAGGGACAAATGGGATTTTGGGCATGTACCTATGGCTAAACTACTTTGTGTGATTTTTTTAAACTTTTATGGGAGATGGGGAATTCAAAGATCTTTGTGAGCGTCTATTTTTTACCTCATTCCAACATTTATTGAAGAAGTTAAAAATGAATTTATGAGAATTTTAGTTCGGCGGGCAGCCCAAAAACTTTTTTAAAATTTGCATTTTTAAAAAATAAAAATTTGAGGTTAGTTCTTTAGACTTGCGTATATGTGGGAAGCTTTGAATCATTCAATTCTAATTGATGAGATGAAAGTTATGAGAAGTTTTAGTTTGTGTGTAGGCATTGTTTTGAGATTCTCCACACCTACCTGCAAACTAAAACTTCTCATAACTTTCATCTCATCAATTAGAATTGAATGATTCAAAGCTTCCCACATATATGCAAGTCTAAAGAACTAACCTCAAATTTTTATTTCTTAAAAGTGCAAATTTTAAAAAAGTTTTTGGGCTGCCCGCCGAACTAAAATTCTCATAAATTCATTTTTAATTTCTTCAATAAATGTAAAAATGAGGTAAAAATTAGATGCCCACACAAATCTTTGAATTCCCCATCTCCCATAAACATTTCAAAAAATTACACAAAATAATTTAGCCATAGCCAGAAGTACATGCCCGAAATCTCGAAAATCCCTCGAGGGGACTTTGGTCCTTTAGGGGTTACCAAATATGGTGTCAAATATTTCCGGACCCTGAGTCCAAGGCTTCTTTTTTAGGGCAAGATCCACATTTTAACCCAATCGCTGGATTGAGCCAGTTCAGAGTTGAATTGATACTGGGTCCTCACACAAAGCGGAGCGATGTTCACTGGCACGAAAGCAGAGGAGATCCCCAGAGAAAGACGCCCTGGTGACCATGCTGACGCTGGCGCCTCTTCGCCGCTGGCATCTGCTCTGCCTCCAAACGGGCTCCGGCCCATTCGACCTCCATCGCCGCTGTCCCTTCGAAGGGCAGGCGATCCATTGTTGATACAGCCGGTGTTTTGAGTTCCTTTCAATGGAATGTTTGTACGTAATCGTAATGTGAATCACTCTCAAAATTTCTGCATAGCATGCTGCTTAGTGAATCCTAGGAATGTAGTGATTGCTTCCGGACTATCAATTGCACTGGACCGTCCTGCCAATTCCCAACTCAGCGCGGGTTTCGAAGAGATACAGATTGCCATCGGAGGTGGAGCCAGGCCATTTGGAGAAGCCATCAGTCAGAGATGCTGAATGCGGGGCGGAGGAGACGGCAGCAGCAGCGAGGAGGCAGCGGTGGGGTGACAGAGCACAATGCGGGGAATCCAAGGCTGCTTGCCAGGAAGCGGAAGTACAAAATGGAGGAATGGGAGCCGCTGGTCCTGTTGTTCGCGTTTCTGCTCCTCTTGGCCGTCCTCTGTGGACTGGTTCTCTGGCAGCAGCCGGCGTCGCCTCCTCCAATGCAGCCGTCCGAGGTCGGGCAGCGAACGGCCGATGCTTCGGTGCGAGAGCGGGGCCTGGTCACACAGAATAGCACCTGGGACTCAATCGTGGCTGTAAGCACTTCTCCAGGGTTTGCAGCATTACTCGCTGTTCGTACAGTGTCCATGTCCGAGTGGTCCATGTCTGTAATCCTAGCGCACAATCCATCTCTTTTGCCCTGTTTGTGGATGGCACCGCTGGCTTTTGTCTGAGGATTTCAGCGGTTTTCGTGTCCACATATGAATCATGCTTTCAACAGTCCTTTTTGTGGAGGGGAGGTAGGGTAACCCTAAAAGAGCAAGAATCTGTCTTCTGGATGACGAATTGGATTGATCGTGCTGCGAAGATTTCATGTAGCCGGGGCTGAATTTCATAAACCAGAGTCATTGAAGAATACCGCTTGCGTTGGTTATTGAACAAATAGATGTGACACGAGATGATCCCTAAATGACCTTTTCAAGATTTCTAAGAGAATGTGGAGCGCGAGTTGAGCGTGTTGGATATTTGAGTTTGTTGGACGCAGATTGTGATGGTTCTTGTGATGCTGATTCCTCGATGTTTGTGGGTGAAATGTTTGCAGGAACATGGAAGGCCGTGGAGGGATACTGGACATCGACACTTTGTGAATTCGGTGCTGGTGTATGTCACGCCTTGGTGAGATCTGGAGAATCCTTTCAGGGGTAGCTTTCGTTGGATGCTGAAATTGTGTGCGTCGTCTTCTGAATGTAGTCAATCGATGTGGAGGACCATCAAGAACTTGAACCGTTCAAGATGCCTGGTAGTCGAATGCTCAGGTTCAATGAATTGGTTACTGTTGTCGGATTCATTGACGCTGTGAGTCTGATGTTCTGCTCCCATTCCTGAAACGATCGTGATTATGGTGGCTTCAACGGGCAGGAACTCTCTGGGCTACGACATGGCGAAGAGATATCGGGCGAAATTTACGCATGTTTCGCCTGTTTGGTATCAGCTGAAAAGGTGCGCTCTCTGGCGCAGTTTGACCATGTTTTTCGGTTGGTCTGCCTCTAGGTTGGAAGGAGGGTGCTGGGGCTGCTGTTTGGACTAGGTAACGATAAAGCCAGGACACTGTTGTCAAAAATGTTGTGCAGGCTATAAGCTACTCTGGAGTTGAGTTTGTTTGTGGTAAGTGTGGTCATGGTTGCCTTCACCAGGCACTATGCCAACGCAAATGGCGGTCATTTGCTTCTGTGTATGTTTTCTGGGTGTCTGATTGGGCAAAGTTGAGCGGAAGGCGTGAATATTTTAGACACAAAAACTCAGCACTTTGACTTTCACTTTGAGGGACACGTTCGTCCACTTGAGTCTTTCTTGATGCATGTTTTCTGGAACGAACGCTCTAGTGGTATAGCATCACGGGTTCTTATCCTTCTCGTATAAACCACGGAGCTTTGAAATCCTGCATTGCTATCTCGTCCGTGAAACATTGCTCACATCCAAACAGGGTAGGCACGTGACGAGATGTTTGTGGGTGCTGCCGTGCAGAGGGAAAGTCGGACTGGAGCTACTCGGCAGGCACGACGTGGACAGGCAGTGGATGGACGAAGTTCGGCAAGATCGTAACCCCATGGTAGAATCTGCAGTTGATTTTGCTCACTCTCTGTTTGTCGTGACCTGCGTAATACTTGGATTGTGGTGCTTGAATCTTGTTGATTATGTTGATCGTCCAGGCTTTCGGTGTGTTCATTTTACCAATATTCTGTGGCTTTACGATAAGAGGTTGGCTCCAGTGTGAATTTGGTAACAGATAGTACCTCGCGTGGTGCTGGAAGGCTGGCCTCTGGACATGCTGGTGGATCCAGCAAAACAACGACAGGCAATCGACGTGATCGCCAACGAGTGCAAGTACGTTGCCAGTGCGACCAAAACATCTAAATTCAAAATGGAAGGTTTATTTTTGTTTTCTTCCAGTTGAACTGGGAGGCGTCAACGGTGGCTCGATGTTTACATGAGTGCATGTGGAAGAGCATCTGATGGGGTTGGTACAGGGACATGGAATACGACGGAATCGTGCTGGAAGCGTGGACGGCGTGGGCAGCCTACAACGTCCTGGACAAACCGAATTTGCGTCAGAGGGTTAGTCTCCAGCGAAATCATTTACAACGTCAAACCGTTTGTAGTCTCTACCTGCTTTTGCTGTTGTTCTGACGAGTGTTTGCGTGCGGTTTTGATTCGGTCACCTGTTCGGAGTAGTCCAGTGCATGGGCAGATTGCTCGGTGGTTTTTGTACTGCATACTATTGCCCGCATGACGAACGTATGACATGTTTCTTTCCTGATGCGGTACCCAGGAATGAAATGCTGTGATGTTTGGTGTCGCAGGCTCTGGAATTTGTGCATGACCTTGGCACGACGCTGCACTCCATGAAGGCATCAGATGCAGGGAGTGACGAACGCAAGATGCAGCTGCATTTAGTGATACCTCCGCCAACCGACCCCACGAAGGATGTGCGATCTTTCAGCAGCGCGGATATGGCGGTGCTGGGGAACGCCATCGATGGGCTGTCGGTGATGACGTATGATTTCTCCGGACCCGGTCGTCCCGGTCCAAATGCTCCGGCTCCCTGGGTGGAGAGTACGTTGCAAAGCCTTCGAGCAACGTACAAGAACAGCGACGCTGCTGCTCCGGAGGTTCTGTTGGGGTTGAATTTTTATGGCAACGATTACACGCTCCCTCAAGGTACGCAGCTGAAGTCATTTTGGTTTTCCCGAAGCTGGTTAGTTGAGGATGCTGTCTTGTATCTGTTGCAGCATCAGAAAGCATTGTAGGATATGACGTAGGGATATTCTGTGAGACCTTGTGTGACACCCTTTCAGAGGTTGGAGTGTCCCTTCCTTGTGTTCTTTGGGAGCAGTTATGGCCACCCTTGTCTAGTAGGGTCCCTTTTTTTGTGGGAGGGAAGTAGTGACCTTGCTTGAACCGGTTGACAGTATATGGTGCAACGGAGTGTTTGAACCCGCACTTGCTTGCGTGGGAACAGGTGGAGGTTCTATAATTGGTCAGCAGTATGTTGGTTTGCTGGAAAAGCACAAGCCGAATATTATGTGGGATGAAAGATTCGAAGAGCACTACTTCGTGTACGATGGCGAAGACGCAAAGCATGTGGTGTTCTATCCGACTTTAAGTTCGGTGTCGGCTAGACTGGATACAGCCAAGCGTGTGGGCTCAGGGATTTCGATTTGGGAAATAGGTCAAGGGTTGGAGTACTTTTTTGACCTTCTCTAATTTTGAGAGGGTGTACTGACTTGACTGAGTTCTCGCGGCCATGGGATAGGATGGCATGATGGCTCATGATCTGGGTTTCTCTTACGTCCTTGGTATGTGAAGATGGATTGTGTGAGGAGGTGGATCTCAGAAGAGGTCGGTGTCTACTACAACCGACATCTGATGAAGTAGTTCAGATCTTTTCCATAAATTTGAGGCAGCTGGCGGGTAATGCAGGAGATGTGGTAGCTCTAATTTGGTTGGTTGGCCGTGGTCTTCCATTGCTGCATTCAGATCTTACATTAACGAGCATCGAATTTCAGCGTTTGCACAGCTTTATTCTGTTCAGGAATGACTTTTATTTCAGATGTTGTACTTTTTGTGGGTTTTTTCGTTGTTTCTTGTAGCGTAGCGGCTTTTCCCCTAAATGCTCTAGGCATCAATTTTTTGTCTGCAGAACACCAAAATTTGGTTCCTTGGCCATCTATGGGTAAATCTATACTGAATCAGCATACCGGTGTTAGAGTTACCGTAATCATCTCGTGCTCTAATCTTCACCGTGTGGTTTCGATTTCACTCCTTGGAAGTGATTGTTTTTATTATTGCCTGCATTGTTGCCCCTCCAGGACTGTAACTGGAAAATTGTATCCTCATGAACCCATATGTTTGATCAAATTTATCATTGGAGCTTTGCAATTAATGTGCAGTTTATGATATCAAAATCATAGCATCCCCTTTTTTGTCATGAGTTTTTTCTCCGTTGCTAAAAACGGAGTGTTGATGATTGAATGGTGTGCATCCTACCCCACTCCGGTATTAGACCAATTGCATCCCTACAAACTAGAATCTTTACTTAAATCAATTACTTGATAACTAGAATCTTCATTCAAATGAGATATAGGAATAGATGCAATTGATCAAGGATAATTTAGTGCGTGAATTTCAAAATTGGTCATCCGATGTGGCCAATATCCAAGTCTTTGAAAGCTTGAAAACTAATTAGTTGCTTTGTTAGTATTATCTGTCATTGGATATTTTAGAATAGTTGGTACTGAGATACATTACTTACATACACTGCATGACATTTATAACCAACAACTCTCAATGCAAGTGGTTAGCCTCAGACTTTGTCAAAAAAGAAGTTATCAGAAATTGAAATCCACCAAGATGAAGCTTAGGATTTATCCCACTTGGTGGTGGAATTACTTTTGAGCTAATGAATATATGTATTGTGCCTTAATATTTCTTGTTTGACCAATAGTTGTTAGTTATAAGTGTCATGCACTATACTTTCAAATGGATATTAAATATATCTCCAAAAAATTCACGTAAGATCAAATATTTCAAGTCTCATTTAATATAAACTCCATCCATAAGTACATCAATGACAAATTATTGTATTAGATATGCATATCTTGAGTACCTTAAAAAAACTAATTCCTCGAAAGGCTATCAATCTTTTTCTTTTTTACTTTTCCAAAAAATGTGGTTTCAAATTATTACAAAGTTTATTCATTTTTTTGTTGACTTGCAGTTCACAAATTTTTATTGCATATGCACTTGGACTCTCAAACATGTGACATCTTGTTGTAATTTATTGAATATAATTATCTGAGAAACTTACTTCAAATTACAACTTATGTGCACCTTGTTTGAGCAATTAGCATCCATCATGTAAAGTATCAACATTTCTAGTAAACACTCATTTCAAAAATAACCATGCCTCCATTTGAGGCATCTCTATCCTCCTTTTGAGCACCAATCATCTTTTGGCTTTTTTGGACTTACATCCTGTCCTTTTCAAACCCGCAATTGCTCTTTTGTATCATTTGTTACCTTTCCTAAATTCAAATCCGGTTACTCTTCACAAACCTAAAAAAACATTGTTTAATAAAACTCATATCACAAATGCACAGGCCTCTTTAGTGAAGTGCAAATTGAAACAAGCTAGTGCCTTTTAACAATTTAACCCTTAAATTGCTATACAAAAAGCCAAGTCTATCATTTGCCTTAAGAGAACTCAAATCCATATTTGTCCTCTCAAAAATTCTTATTGTCTCTTTTGAGCACTCACATGAACTTTTGACCAATATCCATTCTTCTAAACCACTATGTCTTTTTGAAACTATTATTGTCTTAAAACAACAAGCACTTCCTAAAAACAAAATTGATTTCAAAAAATATGCAAGTGCACTTCTAAGATGCTTCAACTTGTATCATAAATTGCCTCAAATGGTATCCAAAGTTGCCTCCAGGGCTCCAACTCATTACCCATATACAAATTTGTTCCGTCAATACAATTCAAGGTCACTCTTTCAACATGCACTCCAAGTTGCCATGTGGCCATATGTGCATACCCATAATTGCCTCAATACTTACATTTGTCCTTATACATGCAATTGTCCTTGTGTTTGTGATTGCCCTAATTGACTTGGAGGAGCTTTCCACGTCATCAAATGTAGGAAGCCACAATAGACAATCCTTTCTACTTTGTGATGTAAAGAAAATTTCAAAATGATAAATAAGTTTTTTTTTGTTGCAAGATTTGTTTAACATTTTGACACTCAAACTCAACATTTAATGTCAAATATTTAGTGCAATGTCAAGCTAGATCTATGTGTCCAAAATGACAACTCTAAGCTAGGCATGTTTGCCTTTTGAGTCAACAACTTTATTTCCCAATGCTATATTTATTGAGGTGTACCTATAATTATGTGGTTAACTTCTAGAATATAAACCTTCACCAGACAATTGCCAACTTGATTGTTTTTTCCACCACACTAATGACAATACAAACGTAAAATTTATTTTTGACAGTGATTTCTTCTTTTGAGGAAGTATTGTAATCCTTGAAGAATTGACTTGTATTGGCTCAAGCATTGATACATTGAATGGTCCATGTTGCAGTAGTATAGTAAATTTTGTTGGATGTGGTTTTATTATTGAGCATTGCATTGGTCAACTTTATATAATCAAATTTTGCAATGCACAACTTAAATAATGGTTGTAGATGATGTCATTAGATTTGGCAAATTCAAAAAGGGATTGATATGTCTACCACACCCTTTCAGCTATTCTACCACACCCTTTCAGCTATTCTACCACACCCTTTCAGCTATTCTACCACACCCTTGGGGTAAACTTTAGATTTCTATCATCAAAAAGCTGAATTTGAAAATTTGGAATTTAGATTTGGACTCAGAGACCATGATTTAGTTTAGAAACATAAAATTGTTCTAATCAAACAATACCTAATGAAAAAGCTTATCTTTTTTTATAAACAAAAGTAAAAGTAATGATTTTCCCCCAAGCTAAGCTTTTTCATTGGGTGTTGTTCAATTACAACTTTTTTTATGGTTCTAAACAAAATCAAGGTCTCTAAGTCCAGATTTGAATTCCAAATTCTCAAATTCAACAATTTGATGGTAGAAATCTAAAATTTACCCCAAGGGTGTGGTAGAAGAGTTGAAAGAGTGTGGTAGACATATCAATCCCCATTCAAAAATAAGTTTGACATTATTTTGTAATCTACATTGAAATGCACCAATGAAGACATTGTTGTCCTAGTCAACATCCCAAAGCAAGCTATCAAAATTTTGCAATATAAACTAAAATTGCTTGCAATTGTTATTGCAAATTGCAATTTTTAATTTTTCGAGAGCGTTTCGTCCCGTCTTTTCAGCTAACACGCACAAATCAGCTCACTCATTACCACCTGGCAATCATTAGGCAACCAATGAGGCGCAAACATTTGGCAAACCCCTACGCAAAATGAAAGGAAATAGTCTTCCACGTTAGCTATTGCGTGGACGTGACAATCCGGAACTCTAGCGTGCACAGAGAGAAGTAGCATTGCTTGCTCCCGCACCAGTCACGGTTGCGTGTGTGCTTGCGTCCGCGGTGGAGATGCTCTCACCACAGTCACCAGGGCGTCTTTTCTCTAGATCTTGTACGCTCACGTGCTTGCTGCCGGTGCCACACAGGCCCAAAATCGGCAATTTGAAACGGATGAACAAGTATCTTGTATTTTTTGAAAATTGGGAGACGGACAGTTACTTTTTCAAGTTTTCATCTACTGTTCACCTAAAGATATTAACCTCTTCACCATTCTAGGGTAAGAGGCTTGAGATGCTAATTTGGGAACTCTCAAAACGGACAGTTTTGAATAGACTAGAAAAATGAGCCCTCAAAAGTCAAAGAACCTACTTTTTCATAAACATGTAATATCTGCCACTTGTTTTCTACAAACTGCTAGTTTGAAACACTAATTTTAGCCTTTGTGGCCCAGCCTTGCAAAACTTGGCTGGTCTGAGAAATATTTGAGTTTGACCGGTTGATTTCCTTCGAGTATCGCTATATTTGGATGTAGGTGGCCTATTTTTAATGAAAAGAAATGGGTTTCCATCTATATGCTGGATGACAATAGCATCGTGACTTTAGCTGGCATCACTTCATGCACTGCCCAAACTATCTGAAAAAGATAAATCCTGCTCTCAACCAGAAAAACTGCCTCCTCCAAAATGCGTGGTGAGCTGTGAGCCTCCTATTATAGGCAAATTTGTCTTTTCTGCATACTAAAGTACTCAAGATTTATAGATCTCTCTTCATAACATTCAGTAGCGCTCATTATGCCTGCCCTCCATCCAGATGAAGAGTGTGGAATATTTCACTCTTTCATCTTGTTGCATGAAAGAGTGTAGAATATTTCACATCCATCAGTAGCTAAGAGGACATATGGCTAAGTTTGTCAAAAAGTTTATGAAAGAGAGGCTCAATTTAGTGCACATATGTCAATGTGGGGTCAGCCATGTCAGAAAAAAATTTTAAAAAAAAGAAAAAGAAAATTGTGCGTGTGTCATGATGAAGTTTATGGATGATACTTGAAGAGAGGGAAAGGCAACCTCTCTTCAGGCTACTCAATGTTGTGTTTGCATGAAAATTCTTCATTTATTAACCCCTAAAGGACTATTGTCCCTTCGAGGGACAGGTGGAAGTTCAGGCATGTACCTTTGGATAAGCTACTTTGTGTGATTTTCTGAAACTTTTATTGAAGGTGGGGAATTCAAAGATCTACGTGGGCATCTAATTTTTTCCTCATTCCAATAATTATTGAAGAAGTTACGCAAGAATTTTTGAAGAGTTGGGGAGGACTGCCCGCCTGGGTAGCCCAAAAACTTCTTTAAAAATTTAATTTTTAAAAATCAAAATTTGAAATTGGTTCTTTAGATTTTTTTTAATAGGTGAGAAGTTTTGAATCATTCAATTTCAATCAATGAGATGAAAGTTATGAGGAGTTTTTGTTTGCGGGCAATTATGGAATCTCTACTCTAAAATAAACTTTGAAGTTCTTTATTTTACTCAATTTTCATTATTTTGGAAAAATAAATTAAACCAAAGGAAGTAGGTTGTTTATCACAACATTATCACTGTTGGGATTTTCATTTTTCATTTCCATAATTAAAGTCTTTACAATTTAGTGTTTTGACACATTCTCTACTTGTTTTTACTTATTGATTTTTCCCATGTGCTGTGTAGTTCCAATTGATTTGAAAATTCTCCCACACATAGCTAACTTGATCTCCCACATGTGGAAAATAAAGTGCAAAGTTGCATAGAGCAATTATTTTCATGTAAGAATGGTCAAAAGCTTCTGAAATTTTGGGGTAGCATGAAAAGAATCTTTTCTTTTCACTTTAGATGTAAACATCCCACTCATGTCCATCTGGAATGATCTGATTTTTTTCCAAAAGTACCTAATCCAGTCTAGGGCAAGATCCTACGATTGGATTTCCCAAATTTTCAAAAAAAATTACGTTCTTATTGACCCCCCCAAAAGTGGCAGTTTTGAGTGATTTCGCTAAAAAAATGGCTCAATCCTTTAGGGGTTAACTTGAAATGTCTACAAGCATGTTTTTCATCTCCCTCGTCATCGAAAAAACACTCTGTAGAACCAAAAAGAAGCCATCTTTTTAATATGAGTTTTCTTGTTTTAACCCCTAAAATTCTTTTGTGTTTAGAGGCCCAAAATTGGTTCAAAGTACTAGTCCCCAAACCAAGGTCAAAATCTTCATTGAAATTTACTTTTAACAAATCCAACCGTAGGATCCTTTGGTTGACTTGCACAAGTGCATTATGCCAAAATTTTTAGAATGAACACAACCACCAATTGCAAGATCAATGAGCCTAAACTTCAAAATGTAGGCTTTTCTAGCCCTTCCAGAAGTTGAAGTTTGTTTTTCAAACTTTTTAGAGAAAAACCCGTATGTTGTATTTCTTGTGCAATTTTGGCAATATGTTGGAAAATGGGTTGAAAGCATATATAAAAAAGTTTAACCAAAAAATATTTTGGATTCAATTTTACAAAAATTGTAAAGTGGAAGGTATTCATGAATGAAAGATATAACTAATATGCTAATAAGTTTTGGAAGAATTTGAAAATTGCTAATCCGAATAGTGAGAATGCTCTAATAGATAATTAGTAACTTTTATTTTCATTTTCATTTGAAAATTTTCAAAATTGAGAGTAAAAGATAGCTTCATATGTTTTTTCTACCCTCTTCCTACCTTCATTGCCCACAAAATAAAACCCCTTTTTATTCTTACCTCATTATTTGGAATTGAGTGGTTCAATGTTTTTTGAGCAAGTATCAATCTATAAAGTTCTAATATATATATATATATATATATATATATATATATATATATATATATATATATATATATATATATGTATATATATATGTATATATTTTGCTGCCCGGTTTGACATTGAAATTGAAAAAACCTTACAACTTTTGCTTTACTTATTGGAATGACAAGAAATAAAGCTATTCATGTAGATTATGATGAGTAGCATCCATCCTAAAAATTTCATGAAAAAATCCCAAATTATGAAGTCAATAGAGCCTGCCCAAGCTCTCATAAAGCCTAAATTGGGCTCCTTGGTCCTTTGGGGGTTAAAATACCTCATCAAATGCATACATATTTTAAGGTAATTCAAATTGTGAGAAAATTTAGAGCCACAATGTTAGGTCCCATATTGCTCTTCTTGTAATTTTCATGAGGTCAACATGCACTATTAACTTTTTCAACTTTTAGAAACATTATTATAATGAGTGGGCACTTACCAAGCATTGTAAAATGGCAGTCCTAGGGGCAAGCATTGTAGAGAGGCAATCACAGTGACTAGCAAGGTGTTTAGGGGTGAATAGAATCAATCCAAAAACTGAAAATCCAAAAAATAAAGGAGTACAAAATGAAGCACTCACTTTATTATAGTTGAATTATCATTCCAGTGCCACTAACAGCATCTCCACCGGCTGACTCTAGCCGGAAGAATGGCAAGGCCGGAAGGCACTTTTAGAGTTTTTGACCACTACCGGTGCCTCGCCCCACTCAAAAAACTCACCAGCCTCGCTACGCAAGCCTCTGGGGACGGGGAGCTCCCAGGCTTGAGAAGTTTTCTAGTGCGCTAAAATTTTGGTGGTCATCCCAAATCCAGCATGTGACAACACAGTGTTGGGATTCTCAGGAAGCAGCTATTGGTTAAGACCTTCTTTTCAGATTAGTATTTCCATTGGCGAGTGCTTACCATGCGTCACCGATGGAGATCTGGACTATGGCGCACCTCCAGTAGCCTCCCCGGACCCTGGCAACTGACTCTGACGAGTCTGTATTTGCCCGGTCCAGTGGAGATGCTCTAAGGGCATATGTAATGCAAACCTTGCAATTAGGCCCTCTACCAGGCAATAGCGGGTTGGGTCATGGGAGTTTTGAAATTTTCATTTTATTTCCATTGACAACACCCCAAATGCATGGCCAGTACATTACTCTCCAAACAAAAACTTGACCAAGCATTAAGGTAGCCGCACCCATGGGCGTGGCATCCCCATGGGTGTCACTCACAAAGTCAGGGTGGTCATGGGCACTTACGTGACATTTATGGGTGACAAAGTGATGGTTGTGGGTGACTCCATGATGGTTTTGAGTACCCATCTCATTATTTAAGAACCAATAAGCCTTGTTTTTAGCATCTCTTACTCATGGTTCCTACAATTTCAATGATTTTGGATTTTGAAAATTCTTTGTGAACAAATGCTTATAGTTGGAAACTTGATATTGATGCCAATATTTTTGGATTCCATTTCCTAGCTTACAATATTTTTTTCAAAGTTAATCAATTGTTTTACTTACTCCAAAACACTTATTTCCACGCTTATGGGTGCACCTACTTTACTTAACATAGGAGGGTTGGAACTAATTTGATCATGGCAAAACAAGATTTTTCTAGGGGCATGCAAATCAATAAAAATTGGCGGTCTAACTAGTTTGTTTGCCGAGGCCGTGAATATGCAGGCGCTTGTACAAGTTGCATTGGGTTGCACGATTTATTGACCATCCAGTACCGATGCCGTGCTGGATACCGGCTGCATTGCGGATGCCCTAAGCCTGGCTAGTAGCCAGCAATTTAGTTGTCTGAATCTCACTTGTAGACACTATAAATTTATACCTGTATCCGGAACAGCGTTCTGGGAGAAGGCTTCACCGCTAAATCCCAGCATTTCCCAAACTCTTCACATCTGTCGGATGATTCCTATATTTACGCTGTAAGATACTATAATTAGTCTTTTGAAAAACTAGCCAGTATCTGGTAGTTTCAAATTTCAACCGATATTTTCCAGCTTCAACTGGCTGACAGTACGCTAAATGCCGGTTCTCCCCGAACGCTGATCCAGAACCACCATTAGCCTCACTATCACTTGATCATGAGCATTCTTTGATATCGCAACAGAGTACATAGTTTCAAATTCAACTGATCCAACTGCGGTACAGCACAGGTATATGGCAGATCACAAGTTGTACAAACGGATCCAACAGCATAGTGACCATGCATTTCATAATCGTAACCTTTGAACAAACAATACTACATTAAATCATCATCACGACGCAAAACAAATAAACCATGACTCGAGGAACAGTAGGTTCCCTGAGCAAACGTTTAATCTTCATAATAATTGTACATCGACAAAATACGTCGATGCAAATAGTCCATACACTCAAAAATACGTTGTGATATACCAGATCTAATTAAGCCTAACCCTTCTACAGAAACCGGCAACGAAAACGAAGACCTCAGTACTACCTGGTAACATGCTGACCTCACAAGATTGTACTAATTTACAGATGCAAAGGGACCACTCCAGAGGACAAAACCTCATCTACAGACTATCAGATTAGGAAAACCACCGACCAAAATCTGTACACCCTCTGAAAATTTGCCGAGAATGCTGGAAGAGAGCAAACCAGCTCCCAGGATCCACTAATATTTACCTAATACTTACTTCATCTACCTAGTCTCAACAGTCTCAAGAATCTCAGAACCAGGAAGACCCATAATCCAAATTTTACTATAAATAGCATGATCTGGAACTAATTTCAGTTTTGAATTGATCGAGGGCTAACCCACCGTGCGAAACTTTGCAAACAACCATTGCATGGGCTCACAGCAACCCCCGATCTCTGACGTCGTTCGGCTGGGCCTTCCCTGCTCCTGAGGATCCAACAACATAGGTGATGACTGGCATGTGCCACAAGATACTTTATTACTTAACAACCAATTATTTCTGGCTTATGACCTAATTACCACCTTCAAACATGTACCCTGGGTGCGTAGTATGACTAAAAACAGACAACCAAAAATCACAGTTGTGTGGACATGTGCAGAAATAGTTGGGACGGAAGAGAACAGGAAGGCGAAACACAATTCTTAGCATAATTGGAAATGCAAGTCGGAAACATGGGATGTAAACTGAACAAACCGACAAAACTAACCTCAATTTTGCGATTTGACGCAACTGCAACTTGCTCTGGCTTCTCTAGAGACGTCGGAATCCCTTTACTTCCTTGAACTTCCTTAACGTCGATGTCCTTAGTAAACTCAGCTGAGCTTTTAGGTATCTCGGAATCTGGAAGGCTACTGAGCGGCACCAGAGTTATATCTTCGTTTTTGGTAGGCAATTCTTTGATTTGAAGGTTCAGTACGTGATCAAATGAAGAAGAAGAAAGAGGAGAAGAAGAATCTCCCTTGCTTAATTTGCCTTCCAAAAGCTGTTGTTCCTTTCCTGCGACTTCACCTGCGAGTGGCTGTTCCATTTGCAAGCTCAAGTTTGCAGAGGAAGTATCGTCCGCTATCAAAGTCTGATCAGATGCATGCTCATCTCCCAATCCAACGTTGTTAGTTTCCTTACGAAACTCATCTTCCGATTTGATGTTGAAAAGCTCTGGAACCCTCCCTTTAAGCTCTGCTTCAAGCTCGAATCCAGAAACAACGGGAGCGGGAGAATCTTCTAACAGAGGCGCTTCTTCAGCTACCACAGGTTGAAGATCCTTCAAGTCACCTCCTTCCAAGGGTTTGTTATCGTCGGTAGCAGAAAGAACTTCAGCCAAAGGCTGAAGCTCAACGACAATGCCCTTTCCTAAATCTTGTTCTTCTTGTGCTAGAAGCTTCTCCTCCTGTTTCCCTAAATTCGCCAACTCCTTAGAATGGGCAATGTCAAGGAGCTGATTCAACTCATGTTGGTCCGGTTCAGGAATACCACTGCTAAAGCTGGGAGCGTCCTCGAACTCTTTAGCAATGTTCTTGTCAACGTCTTGCGCCTCTAACAAATTCTCAGAAGGATCCAAAGCAGTTTCTTGCTTACCCTCTGATGGACTGGAATAGTCTGGCTCAATAACAAGCTCTTCGTCGCTGATAGAGCGTACAAAATTGTAGGGATTCTCAGGGCCAGACTTCTCAGAAGCTTTCTCTGGTGTCGTAGGTTCGATGCTTTCTGAGAATTCTTCAACGGTATTTCCACCTTCTTGAAGATTCTGATCTGAAGCATAAATTTCAGTTCTCGCCTCTTCAACACCCTGCTGTTTGGATTCCTTCTCCTCAGTACCGACCTCTTTTGTTTCAGGCGCTTGGTGTTCATCGATCTCCATTTGTCCTTGAGTCACGTGCTCCTCTTCCAACATCCCAGATGTCTCAGTCCTCGCATCTTTCACTTCTGATGAATCTTGGGCTTCGGATTCGAATTCATTCGCACGGCTTGAGAGAAAGTTTGAAAAACTATCGTAATGCCTTCGAAAAGCACCACTAGATTCCTCATGTTCAATAGTATCCTTCAAATTAGAAATATCGGTAAAGAGTCTATACTTCTCTTCCTCTTCCTCTTCGGAGGTAATAGGTTCAATAATGCTGGTGGCCTGATCCTCAACTCCACGAAAAGACTCGAAATCCTCGTTCTCTTGCTCGTCAGATGATGAGACAGGTTCAATGGCACCTCTCTCATCTCCTTTCGCTTCGGGTGAAGAAGTACTTGCAACAGTCCCATGATAATCATCATCACGAGCTTCGACCGAAGCCACTTCCGCATAGCTGCTTTCCTGGCTGTCGTCTTCCGGTGAGGGTACAACTACAATGCTACTTGATCTCTCCTCGTTATCTAATTTATTCGAGAATTCAGCCGAGCTCTGAGCCGTACTTCTGCTGCTAGAGCTTGAGCTGCTGTGCGAACTTTTTCCTCCGTCACTACCGCTGCTCACACTCTTAGCATCGTCTTCCTTATCTGAAGAGCCGGAGAGAACCTTATCAACATGCTCCTTTCCGTGATCTTGCCCAGAACCTGATGAATATTCCACCACAACATTCTCGGCTTCACCAACGTCCTCGGCCGAAGACGAGTTCCCTGCATTCTCTCTTGAAACAGTCTCCCAATCAATAAGCTTGTCCTGCGCTGGTACATCGCCATAACTGTCCTCAGCAGCGGCATCATAGTCGCTCTTCGCGGTGGTAGACGTTGGTGTCCCGACATCAAAGTTAGAGACCCGCACCCACTCCTCCGTATGAAACGACGTCTGGTCACCAGGCGTCTCACTTGCTGTGGTCACAACCGACAGTCGTGAGTTCACTTCATCGGAGGCCTTCGGGCTGGTCCCTCCATCATCTGACGCACGCGAACCTGACAAGCTCTCCTTGTCTGTGCAGATAAACGCGTATTAAAAAACAGTATCCATTAATACAAACTCTAAAACAATAATTGTTCCCCAGCTCTCGCCGAGTTAGTATAAGAATTATATTCAGTTGATGCATGCCCAATGACAGGGAGAACGGCCAACCAACCAATAGAAAGTGAAACGCTGAAAATCGGCAGATAACCGATTAAAGATCCAAAACCGGTAAATTTTTTGAAAGGACAGGAATCAAGTAATAAAAACTAGAGGATGTAAAAACGGGGGATTTGAGCTTAAATATTTGCGCGTTGCTTTAAAACTGTCCTGAGGATACAGAAGACATCGCTTAGAAAAGAAATTGAATAATAAATCCGAAGTGTTTTTCATTTAATCTAGTGTAATCCTTTCACGAACAATCCTAAGCCCCAGGGCTATGCCGAGTTCAGTTCCTACCGAGATACAATGAAATGAGTAAAACGAGTGTCACAGGTTCCTAAACAAGGAATTGTACGACGTCAAAAGACTCCAACCAGTACCAATTTTGGGATGGTAAAAAAGAAACTGAAGGAAAAAACCCGGAGGACTTAAGTTACGAGGTGAAAACTCGTGATCATTGAGACAGGTGTATTCATGTGAGAGGAGGAAAGTTGTCAGAGGAGTTAAGAAACTACTGAACGCCGTGCGTGGCCCTTGAGTTTATCCCAAGAGCCTGCGTGTACAGCCAACAGCAAGCCCAAAGCTGACTCGAACAGGACTCAAACAAGAAGAAGTTCAACGGTGAAAGGTTGCATCGGCAAGAAAAATAGTGTCAGAAATAAGTAGATCTGCTCGAAGAGCAATCCACGTTCAAAGAACCGTGACCAAAAAACACTAAACGAAAGCAAAGCATAGAGTAGAAGGCTCCTTAACAAAAAGTAGAGCTCCTGCGATGGCCACAAAACGCCTACACAAGTGACCGATCTTCCGACTCCTTATAGAGAAGCAAAGTCTTGGAAATGTAAACAGAACCAATAGCATTAACAAAACAACCAAGGCCGACTTAAAAAGCAAGCAACAAAATACTCCAAAGAGGTCACAAAACCTGCGTACGGAAAAAAAAGCCACAGAAAGCAACCTGACCCTGGGCATCAAGTCTTCGAAATAAACTACGATACCTTACCCTCAACAGAAAGAAAAATACTACGTGAGCCGTGCTATAATTGTCCCGCCCGTTCTCCTCGAGAAACAATCCACAAGCCCTCGCAGACTTCACAAAACCACCACGATTTCATCCGCTGCAAATCTACAATCGTACAGCATAAACAGCATCGCCATGCTAACATTGCAAAGCATGAAAACATAAGCCTTCCTGCGAAACGCAATCAAATACGCACAAGACAACGACAGGACGGGGATCTGCCAACCTAAAGACTCCCTCGTTCCAATCGCTCCAATGCTGCTGCGCCTCCGAGCACGCCTCTTCTTCGGACCACACGGCATATTGACAACCTACTGCAGAAATACAAGCACGGCTGCAAGCGGCATCATAAATTTCGGGTGAGAAAGAAGCGCTCGACTGAGGAGCAGAGCACCAGCGATGCATCAGCTACGAGGGGAGAAGAGACCATAGACATGCCCCGTGAGAGGAATATGAAGGCCCCGAACCTCCAGGTTCGGTCCCAACCCCACGCATGGGGACCTGTCAGCCGACGAAGAACCAATGCCCGGGATGAACTGGCATCTACGTTAACCCCTGAGCGCCCAGATTTTAGGATTTAGGAGAAAATGGGGTTTAATGGTCACCACAGCTTGGAAAATTACATTCAGAAAAAGTGATTGCAGGATTTGAAAGAGGACTACCTTCTTTGCTGATGGGACCAACCATGACTATTTTCACAGTACAGATTAAGAGAAAAAGTGAGATAAAGTTTGTGGGCCCATCAACAGTATAATGTTGATCGGGCACTCAAGGGTTAATGCAATTGAAAGCTAGCTGGTGAACACGACCAAATAACTTAACCCTTAAGCGCCCCAGCGACAAGATCTTGTTGTTGGGGCCCACAACTTTATCTCATTTTTTCTTTCGATTTGTATAGTGAAAACAATCATAGCTAGTTCCCATCAGTAGAGAAGGTAGTCCTTTTTCAAATCCTACGGTCACTTTTTCTAAATGTAATTTTCCAAGCTGTGGTGGCCATTAAATTCCCATTTTCTCCTAAATCTTAAAATAACTTTGGGCGCTCAAGGCTTCGATGTTTAGGGACTGCCAAACCATATTTTGGTTCAACCCACGGTTTTTTTTTTGGTTTTTCAACCAATGCTTGTGTGGCATTCTTTGAAAATGGCTTGTAACTTGCAGGCTCCATCCTATTTTTGGTTGGAGTTGAAGGTGGCACCTATGCATGAATTTTTGCAGCATCATGGGATTCACTTTGTAGGCAAAAATTATTCATTAACATTTTTTTTTAATATCCAAATAATCATTGGCATTACTTAATTATTGCATGGAATTGCCAAATTGGATTAGACAACACCTCAAATAATTTTAATGTGATGGCATCAATTTTCAATTTGACAAGAATTTTATGGGAGCCTAGACTACAATGCAATTTTCATTATTGCAATTTGGCATTTTTTGAAAAAAAATCCCCCTTTTTTTCCTATAGTCTTGAAGCTCACCTTTTATTTTTGAGGCAATTGGGCCTTAAATTGCCCAAAAAAAACATTGGTTCAACCTATAAAGTAAAATTGCTCAACAATTTGGAAATTGTTCTTGAAGAACTCTTGTGGTCACAAGAATTTTGCGTCCAATCAAAACAAGAGCAATGGAATTGGGCATCTAAGTTGATAAATTATGGTGTTTATACAACATGGCCTCAAAATATGAATCCATATTTGGTCAAAGATGGATCAAAGCAACAACAAAATACATCAAACATCCAAAAAGAAGGCCACATGTCAATTGTGTGGTGTTAAAAAAATTCAAAATGCTTAAGAAATACGCTTGTTTTGTTTCTCTATACAATAGTAGTATGATTATAGTATTTGAAGATCTATTGAAATTGTGCTATCATTTCATTTTTAAAAAAATTCATCCTAAATTTAAGGCCAATTCTTGATTGTTTTCACCAATTGGATTTTCCATAACAGTTATCAAAAAATTTGTTGTATTAGAGTAGCAAAGAAAGTGGAATTTTGACCCTTTTTGTCCACTTAGCTACACCTTGTGATTGCTATTTTTATTCATTTTGTGTGAAACTAGTCTTGTTGGAAAGGTGGGAAAACCTGCTTTCTAGATATATCAGGCTCTTCTCAAGCAAAGGTTGTAAGAAGCAGTAAGATCCAAGCCACACAAACATGAAAAACTAGAGATTTTCCACTTGTAGCTCACTTAATCATTATAATATTTCAGCTCGAACGGTAGATCTTGTTGAAATTTTGATAGTTTATAGTAAAGAAGGTGTTCTTTCCATTTGTACAATTGGATTATGCAAACTAGGTCCATATTTGATTCAACTCTAAATTTCGATTTACTACCTCAATTTCTAATGGATTTTGTGAAAATGTGTGTGGTCTTTAAAGGGTTAACCCCTGAACGCCCAAAAGCAGGGTTTTTTTTAGCAATTAACCCTTTGATCGAGGGCGCCCTAGATTAGTGCTAAAATTGACCAAAATTAGCTCCCGCGGCCCTAATGATTAGAGGCCCAATGGTCTCAAAAAATATGTGAGCTTCAAGCTTATAGAAGAAAAAAAAAGGAATGTTTTTCAAAAAATCTAAGATTGCAATAACAAAAATTGCATTGTAGTCTAGGCTTACATGAGATTCTTATCAAATTGAAAATTGATGCCATCATTTTGTGATGAGACAGATTTAAAAATACCGTCAAAAAGTTGATTGTGCTAGCTTCTACTTAATTTCATAATTAATTGTTATGATGTTGCAAAAATTCATGCATAGGGGTCACCTTCAATTCTAACCAAAAATAGAGATGGAGCCAACAAGCTATAAACCATTTTCAAAGAATGTTATATAGCTATTGGTTAGAAAACCAAAAAAAAGAAAACCATGCCCTAGAGAACCAAAATTGTCCTCACATAATTTCAAAGGTTTGTTTGAGGTACTAGATTTAATTTTTTTTATCTTGTTATAAATTGCAATCATGAAGGTATTCAAGTGGTTCATGCAAGTGGAGTAATGGCAAGGCAAACCAAATGTTGTATGTACAAGTGCCTCAAGAGTCTTGATTGGGTGAAACACCATACAAGGAGTGGTGGCTTACAAGCTGCAATCAATCAATATTCCTTGCAAGCTTCTTTACTTGTGCTTTGTGGTAACCGGAAATTTGCTAGCAAGGATTTAAGTATGTTCTAAACCCTTGTTGTGGCAACCCTCACCGTTTATGCCAATCACTATTTTTTGTGCAATAACAATTTGAAACCCTAAAACTAACATAAAAAGAGGGACAATCTTTAGTAATTTGCAAGATTGTGCATGCACATCTAATCTTGCTACTCAGCAAAATTGAAATGAACTAGGGGCTTATAGAATTTTGTAAGGATCATAAAAATAGCAACTACTTGCCAAAAAATGAGATTTTGCCATCAAATGTTATAATCTCCCATCTCCTATGATCAAGTGTTCCTAAAATTTGCAAGCCGTTTTCTAAGTAGGTGTTCCCTTATTCTGAATGATCACTTTTGTGAATTATTTAAAAAAGTGAGATACAATGCATCAAAGTTGTAAATCTCCCAAATCTCTGATTTTGGTGGAAATGGCATGGGCGCTTTGGGTTAACGGATCGGGTCCCCGAAGCAAAGGATCTACAAGCTGGATAGGATATCCAATCCAAAAATCGATAACATTTATTCACAGCAATGTACGGGGGAGAACTAGAATTTAGTTACCTACTAACCAAGTGTTTTTTTTACTACTGCCTACACAAATGGCAAATGCACTTCTGACCATAAAAACATGGTTGTGGTGACTTGAGTTTTAATTTTGCAGATATCAAACCAAAATTATGCTTAAAAAGGAGGAAATGAGTTGAATACAATTAAAAAAATGTTAGAAATCAACCTAGAAATTTTCTGATTTTCCTAATAAAAATTAGCAGTCTTATGAGCATGTGAGAAGAACAAACCTTGGCCATTTTGGGGTTGTAATACAAACAAGGCCATCTACAATGGTGTCAAGGGTAGTTGCAAGAAACACTTGTTCTATTTTTTGTCCCTTTAGTTTTTTGCGGGTGGATTTTGTCTCCTAGTTTTTGCATCCTAGGTTTGTTCAATGACTTGAAATTTCAAAGGAAGGTGCATGTGATAATTAGACACATTTGGTAATTATTTGAATAATTTAAAATTATTTTACTATTTTTAAATTGCCTCCAATTAGGTGTCTATTTTGGCCATTTTGGAGGCTTTGAGTACTATTTTGGACCCTAAAATGCAAATTTGAATGTCAAAATTAAAAAACAAGGTCCTTCACTAAAGTTACACAATCCTACCAAAGATTTCAAATAAAGTAAAGTATCCACCTTCTACATGTGCTCAAAGTGCACTACTTTTGCGCTAGTGCACATAACACAATTTATTTTTCCCAAAAATGAATTTGATGGAAAATGAGCACCTTCAAGTTAGAAAAATGGCCAAATTTTAGTTTTATTTTTTTGAAATTTTTAACTATTTTCTAAAAAGCAAAAAGCAAAGTGTCCTTTTTCTTAGTGTTTTTTGTCGCTCTATTTTTGTGCATAACTTTTAGATTTCTTTTCTAGGTTTGAATTTTCACAATTGTGCTATTTTAAGTGCTTTACAAAATATTCATATTTTATTTTATTTGAAAAAAAATTATTCCAAAAGCTCACAATACTTGAGTACAGTGGATATTTGAGACAAAATTGATAGGTGTTTCTTGCAATCACCCTTGACACAATCCTTCTTTCCTAGAAAAATCTATTTTTACCAAAGACTCCATTCAAATAAATCAACCTCCTTTGTATGTCAAGCAAGCAAGTGGGTTCTAGAAGTTGGGATTATGCAAAATTAAATCAATTGGTTATTCATTATGGGCAAAAATGGAAGATTTAAGGTAAAATATACCTTCTTCATGTAAAAATCTTTGTTGTTTAACAATTGCTATTTGGCTTTAAGCTTCAAGCCACCACAAAGTGACTTGAAAGAAGCTTTAGGAATTTGTAGAGCATGACTATTTGGAGTCATAATCTCAGATTACGCTATCCTAACCTTTTTGGGTTGGCTAAATTGGACAAAGTTCAATGTAATAATATTATTGCTAGTGAACAAGCATTTTTTTTCAAAGTTTGACAACAAAGGCTAGGATGAATTTGCATCAAAAAATCTCAAAGCATTGATAAGAATTTTTTGAAGGGATTAGAAGAGATTTTGATAATATAATTAAGGAAAAATATCAAAAATGAGCTTGACAACTGGCCATATTTTGAAAACAGGCCTGACAATTCCAAAATATCAAAAATATGCCTCATCCAATTCAAGTCTAGGAAATATTTGAGTTTTTGTGGTTGATTTTCTTTGATTTTCGAATTGATTGATCAAGGAACCTTTTTTGTTATTTTCTCTATTTCATACTATAAATATTGAAAAATTAAAATTTCAACCAGCTTTTGAGCTAATGTTTACAAATGCAAACAATTTTCTCATTTCAACCAGCTAGCTTGGAACTAGCCGCTGGTTCTTCCAAGACATCTCATCATATATAAAAATTATGCCTTGCAACTAAGGTGACCAAAAATTTGTGCATGTTTATTTGTAGGAATTGATATGAGCACACATGGAGATTGATATATGCACACAAGGAGATGGGTAATTTGAAATATTTATTATCAAAAGCTAAATTTGGAAAATTTGAATTCAGTTTTGGATTTAGAGACCTTGATTTAGTCTAGAACCATAATGGAGGTTACACTTGAACTACACCCAATTGAAAAGCTTAGCTATTTTTTGACCTAGCCTTCATAGCTAAATTTGATTGACCTTCACTTGTACCTGATTGAGTTGATCTAGCTTCATCAATTGAACTCACATAAGAGTGAGAGTTGCACATCCACAAAAAATAATTCATATTGTACTTCTTGCTTGGTCCACTTGTTTTGGCTTCATTTCTGAACCACGCATGCATGATAAGCTCTTGAGCCTAAACCAAAAGTTACTCTTGTGTAAGTTTGTGAGATGTTTTCTTTTAGAAAGTGATTTCAAAATCTTAGTAACTAATGTAGTAACTGTGATTTGAAAAAGTTACCTTTGAATGACCAATTTTCCACTTTGTTGATCAGTCACTCACTACACATGCACAATAAACTATTTGGCCAAGAACAAAAATTATTCTCCTATAAATTTTGAGATGTTTTAGTTCCATTTTTTTTTCAAAATTGCTATTAACTGTCCTCTAAATGTGATTTCAAAATTCAGCCTTTAGGCACAAAACCAGAAGTTATGTACTCTTACAATGAACTCGTAAAAGTGAAGACAAAAAAAGACAAAATAAAAAGAAAAAAAAGAAAAAAAAGAACGCTGTAATGTAAAGCTGCAAGATAAAAAAAACTGGCTAAATTTTCTGAAAACCTAATGACAGGACAAAGAGAGACAATACCCCTAGTAAATACACGAAAAAACCCGTTAGATGTAGGAAATGAAGGATAACAACCAATGAAGCTCTCAAAAACTCCGTGGATGCTGCTGCCGAAGTGCAAATGGCAGAATAGGGGCTTCAAACATCAACTTTTTTCGGTGACTCACATCGTAATTCACTTCGATGAATTCATTAGCGAATCTTGACTAAACTCACCTCTGGATTTCACTCTTAACGTGGTCCACGTGAGGAGTGAATTTCAGAAACTCACTTTCGTGGTTTTGTAGGGCTCATTCACTTGAGTCCTCAAATTTCAAAACTTCTTTCGCAGAAATTTCTACAAACTCACGGGTGTCTCAGACTTTGCACATGCGAGGGAACAAAAACAATTCACTGGTGCCGGAGATCCTATGAGGTGAGAAGTTTGAGGGCTAGATTTCATGTTTGAAGCCCCCTAATTTCAAATTTGGTCCCTCCTCTAGTGACTCACTTGAACATTCCCTATGAGTTGCTGGAGATCCCATGTATACTGAATGTTGCATTTAGGTTGCCTTAACTGGAAAGTTACCTTGTGACTCATTAGGAATTTAGGGGCTTCAAACATAGAATCTAGTCTACAAGTTTCTCACCTCACAATGTCCCACTGACTAGTGAATTATTTTTGTTCACTCTTACGCCCAAAATCTGACATGCCCATGAGTTTGTGGTTAGGGTTTTGTGCACAAGTTAGGGTCTGAGCGTCGGAGACACCCGTGAGGATGAGCCGTGCAAAAATGTGTTCATGAAGTTCACTCCTCACATGAATCATGTGAGGAGTGAATTCCAAAGGTGAGTCACCTTGCTGTTCACCAAGGAATTCACCAAGATAATAAATTGCAATGTGAGTCACCTAAAAACTTCATGTTTGAAGCCCCCTATTGCTTGGTCACTTGGAAGCACATGCAATTCTTTAAAATTGTAGTAATAAGGTAGGAGGTTCTAAAATCATCCAAGCTCTAAAATAATCCACCTCCTCAAATGTAGTGTGTTTGTACATGTTTTTTTTTCATATGCTTCAACAATGTACAGACAATGTACATTTGAGGAGATGGACCATTTTAACCCCTAAATGCCCAAGGGTGTTTTTCTTGTTTGCCGAAGGTAGTTTTGAAGTTTTTGAATTGTCCTTGTAAGATCATTATTAAACATCAAAACAAAATTGTAACCATTGAATCTTGAACTTCAAGGTTTCTAGATGGCACTCCCAAAAATAATCCAAAATGGCCGCACATATTTTAAGATATTTGTGATTGAATGATGATGAGTATGGAATTTTTTGCTTTTTTTGGAGTTGCTCAAAACTTCTGATGCAAATTGACAACTTTTGGATACAAAATTGGGAAACAACCACTTAGGATGCTTTAGTGTTTATTGTTGTTACTTCAAAACCAATGGCCCGTCTTCCAAATCCAAGACCACAATTTCACAAATGAGCCTGCAATACAATTGTCAAAATGCAATCCTCTAATACAAAGAAATTTCCAACTTCAATTATTGACCAAAACTCATTACAAATGAAAAATTTTCAACAGTGAAAGGATTCTAATTTCTATAACAAAGACATTCCAAGTGAAATTAGTCCAAAAGGACTTTTAGATTTTGTTAGATGTCAAAATTTCAGTAAAAAGGCCCTTGTTGTCCAAGGGAGTGCCCAAGGGAAATCTTCACCTTTTGCTCAACTTGATGCCTGTCTTTTCAATGTGGCAACTTCTCATAGGCTCTGTGACACTATTCATAACACTATTCATGACATGATTCACAACACTATTCTTGATAGAAAATGTATGCTTCTACTTAACTTTCCACCAAAAACAAATGGAATAAGATATGAAGGAAGTTGAATTTGAATGGTGAAGCTAACTTGAGCGAGCAAATTTCCCAAAAAAGAAAACCCCAAAACAACAAAATTTGTGCCTACAACAGGGTTTCAAAGTTTCCTAAAATTTTTTGGACACCAGAATCTGGTGCCTTGGGCATTTAGGGGTTAAAGCCCTATGCCATTTCAACTTCAAAATTTTATAACTAAATTCCACAAAGCTTCAAAAAGTATGAAACAACATGGGTTAGATACCAATTCCTCTTGTCTTTTACTATTAGAAAAGGGCCCTTTTATGGCTCAATGCATATAACTCTTGATTGTCATCCAAAATTAGTCATATTTTGGAGAGTCATATTATAGAGTCATATATAGTGTAAATTATATGCTCTCCAAATATGACTAATTTTGGATGACAATCAAGAGTTATATGTATTGAGTCATAAAAGGACCCTTTTCTAGTAGTGTTTCAAGGAAAAATTACTGAAAAATATTTCAAAGAATCTCACCTCCCAAAATTTAGTTTCAACCCTTACATGGTCCATTCATAAGCCTCCTACATTAAATATTGATGAAAATTACTATAATAACAATAAGTAAATATATAGTGCAAAATGCCAAGAAATTAGTCTAGACCAATCTAAACGCAATATTCTGTGTAGTGTATTTACATTCCAAGAAAATGAGCTGGAGATTTTGTGGGATACATCTGTTTCAAGGAGTGCTGCTCGTAGGGCATCATCAATATAGCATTCTAAATGCCTCAGTAAACATATCACTATATTTTGCTTGGTACAAAATTAGAAAAATGTGATTGTTTCATTGGAAGCGTGTAAAAAAAAACTAAACAAAAATAATTACATATGTGGATTTGGAAATTGGATAATAAAAACAAAACCCATTTAAAGCAAGCTATAAAACACATGAGTTGGCAAATCATGCCTATGAAAATCCATGGTGGTTGTATACCAATGTTTGATATTTTGCCATGTCACTATTATGGGTTTTCTTTCTTAGACACAATTTGCCCTGTTGCATTTTAATTTTTGTCTTCTAGTTTGCTTTCATTGGGCTCTACTTTGGTTGTTCAATTTTCAATTCATATAATATTGTATTTATTTCAAAATTTGTGTTTAAGCTGCCAAGAATAATAATTATAAGTTCTCATTTTTCACAAGATAAAGATAACAATATGTTTGATGAGTTGTTTAGAGTGCTAAATCGATGATGCTCTTTTGCACAAGCCCTTCCAATAGGGCCTCTAATTGGCCTAGGAACTCGTTTAGGGCTCTCACCAATGACCCATGGAATCATAGAAATGCAAAGGGTTTTCTACAAAAGCACGGAGGCCATATATGTATAAGAAATAAGGTACAAATTCTTCAAGATACTATGGAAATTTATTGGTGATAACACTCGGGTGATAATATCTTTTTTGAAACCAAGGTGTCATATCACTTCATGTCTAAAGTTGGTAGCCTAGAAGGTGTGCTCCTTTTTTTTCATGTAGAATATTGCTGGTGAGTAGAAGGCTGGACTTGCATGTTTAAATGGGAATAGTGGCACTCCAATGCAGACTCCATTTGCAAGCTTGCAATGGGGTACCACTTATAGGCATGCTCGAACGAGGGAGTTGCTATTTTCCAAGTCCTTGGTGCCAAACTTACAATTTTAAGTCTTAATTTCCAAGTCCCACGTCCTGAGTTCCAAGTTCTATTACATTTTCAAAATGGATTGTTTGAAGTTGAACATTGGGACGTATTATTTCATATTATATTTCAAATGTTTGCTTACTTAAAGGGTTCACATTATGTTTGACATTCTAAATTCTCACTAAAATATTGTAGCAAAGAAGCAAAAATCAAGACTTATATAGCTTCACATTTTGTCTAGACTTCTAAATCCCACCTTATTCTAAAATTTCCTCATGGTAATAATTTTAAAATTTGGGCACCAACAAAGTGGGACTTTACCAAAATGTTGGATGCAAAATATGGAGCGTCAACTTGAGATCCAAAAAACAATAATTTACTTATTCAAAAGATTCAAGCAAAAAAATATCTTTTTACTCTGAAAAACCCAGAAAACTTTAGATATAAGGTCAACTACAGAGTTGGAACACGAGATTCAATGTGAACCACCCCTTGGAAATACCTACATGGCAACGTTTTTGAAAAGTTTTGGGGCCAAAAATGTGAATTGTTGGCCCAAGAGATGGAGTTATAATAAATAGGATGCGAAATTTAGGAATCAAGGCCCAATGTATTTTGTATGAAATGTTGAACTGTTTTGTAAATGTTTATTTTTTTTCCTCTGTAATGCAAAAACTTTGTGATCGGACATTGAAGTGGGATTTTTAGAGTTGAAAAACGTAGGACTAAGGTAGAAACACCCATAAGCGTCAATGTCCCCATAACCGTCACCTCAAATATCTTGAAAAATATGTGGAAATGAATAGATCTAATTACAAAGATGTACAACATGTAAACATGAAACCTTAGTGTTGGTTATGGGTGCAATGACATTTTGCTTTTTAAAAATTCACAACTTATTCTTACAATATCCAAATAATATGTTCAAAAGTGCAAACTCATTATTTTTCTGTTCCTAATAGGAACCTATAATTTGCTAGATGTTTATTAATAGTCATCATGTTTAAAACCCTTAGTTTAACATTTATGGGTGCTCCTACCTTACTCCAATTACATGTGAAGTTGACAATGTTGGCATGTAACGCCTATAGGTACCAAGTACTCTGTATTTTGAGATTATTAATAAAAACTGAGATATCAAGTTAAATGTAAGGTCGTGTTTGTGCAAAGTCCATTTTTATTGCAATATAAAGCGTGGGTTATCCGTCTGTCACGCAATATTCAAAATGCCCTATGAACAGCATAAGTTTCAATTTTTATATTATAATACATGGGAATTGTTATATGCACACCCACGGTTTGTTATATGTACATGGGGGTAAATTTTAAATCTATTTCATAGACAAGTTGAATTTGGAAAATTTGAATTCATATTTGGAGTTAGAGACCTTGATTTTGTTTAGAACCACAAAGGAGAATACAATTGAAAAATGGTCAGTGAATTTTTTTAGCTTTTCCTACAAACAAGGGTAACAGTTATATTTACCCCCTAGCTTAACTTTTCCAGTGGGCATACTTTGATTGTATCCTCCTTTGAGATTCTGGACTAAATCAAGGTCTCTAAATCCAAATGTGAATTCAAAATTTACAAAATTCAACTTGTTGACGATAAACATCTAAAATTCACCCCCTAGTGTACATATAACAAACCCAAGGTATACATATATCAATTCCCTAGAAAAATTGTCAACAATGAGCACCAGATTCCTTGAATACTACCAAGAAATACAGTTCAACAATAATTATTCATCTTTAAAGAAACAATGGATGTGAAATATAATGATTGATGGAAGTTGTTCCACATTTAACTCACATTCTTTGTAAAAACACAACCACATGTGATTCAAGAAACAAACCAATATAAAGAGTAAAACAAAAGATAAACAAAAAGCAAAAGTACAAAAGTGATAAATGGAGCAATGATATGTTTAACCCTTAAACGTCAAGGAGGACAAAGAACGTCCTCCGACCCTAAAAAAAGATTTTGTGTCACTGAAAAAAGTAGTTCTCCTTTTGATTTTTTTTCAGAAGTGATCATAAATACATGAACCATCATGGAAGGCAAAATATTACCTCATCATATGCATTCATATTTTTAGGTAACCCAAATTGTGATAAGATTCAGAAGTACTGTTTTAGGTCCCAAACTGTCCTTTTTGCAATTTCCATGAGGATACCATGCATTGTTAGCTCTTGCAACTACATAAAATATTTTAATAATTGCTTGACACTTCTGGGCACTAAGATGAACTGTACTTACTGTATACTGTAGCCGGGCTAGTCACAGTGACCAGCCCGGCCTTGAAGGGTTAACATGAATCCAAGCATTTAGCCATGACATGTTTTGCCGTGAATTAAGGTCATCTTCAAATTTCGCAGAGAGAGCTTTCCATCTTTTTCAAATGGTAGTGGTAGTGCTGAATAGTGAATACAGAACCTTACGAATAATCTTTGGCCGCATGGTGTTTTCCTTCGTAATTAGTGTAGAACTAGGATTAGTTTTGACATCAGGGACAGGATACCACAAATGTCATTCCGTGAATAGCGCGCTTTTTCAGAAGGAACAGCAGAGCTGGGCCACGGATGGAGAGAGTCGGGGAGGGACGGGAGAGATGAATCCGCGAGACCCTTAGTTTGAAGAGCCTTCCCAGTAAGTAGGCCTTGGGAAGGGGTTCCGCTTCTCGCAGCTCCGCTGCACTGCACTGCACTCCAGGAAGGAAGTGAGGCGGCTCCAAAGCTCCAGGATTGCCAGTTGCCGTGGAATGGCCGCGTCCAGGCTTCGGAACTCTGTGGCCTCCCCTCTCCCTCTCCATCTCCCCTGAGCCAGCGTCGCCGTCGTCGTCCAAGGGCTTACTTGGCCGCGGAGGGAGCGCACATGCTCCCCCGACATCGCCATCGCCAGCGCCATCGCTTCACCCGCGCTTCGGCGGACGACCGCGGCGACGACGCCGAGGGCGCTGGATTAGGGTTTGGAGGCCCGCGGGTCGATTTGGAACCCGGTTGTTGGTGGCTCTTCTGGTTCTTGGGCGCAGGGGGAGCGACGCCGGGGGCTTGGGGTCGGGGTTAGGGTTCGAGCGCGCATGCCCTGCGCGTGAGTGGGTGGGAGGGGACGGGAACGGGACGGGGCGGGATGGAGGGGCAGCATCGCTACATGGGCGTGACGGAGCCGATTTCCACGGCCGGTCCCACGGAGGCGGATTTCGCTGCAACGAAGCAGCTGGAGGATTGCGTGAGGGGGCTGGCGCTGCAGGGCAGCCGCGAGGAGGAGGTGCGGCGCGAGGAGGTGCTGGGGCGCCTGGACGAGCTGGTGAACGTGTGGGCGAAGCTGGTGAGCCGCAACAAGGGGCTGAACGAGGAGTACGTGCGCGAGGCGCGGTGCAAGATCTTCACGTTCGGGTCGTATCGGCTGGGCGTGCACGGGCCGGGCGCGGACATCGACACGCTGTGCGTGGGGCCGTGCTACGTGACGCGCGAGGAGGATTTCTTCGTGGAGCTGCACGAGCTGCTGGCCCGGACGGAGGGCGTGACGGAGCTGCACACGGTGCCGGACGCGCATGTGCCGGTGATGAGCTTCAAGTTCAACGGGATCCCGATCGACCTGCTGTACGCGCGGCTTGCCGCTGTGGGTGGTGCCGGAGGAGCTGGACATTCTGCAGGACAGCATCCTGCAGAATGTGGACGAGCAGAGCGTGCGGAGCTTGAACGGGTGCCGCGTGACGGATCGCATCCTGCGGCTGGTGCCGAACATGGAGCACTTCCGGACCACGCTGAGGTACGTGAAGCTGTGGGCCAAGAGGCGAGAGGTTTATTCGAATGTGATCGGGTTTCTGGGAGGTGTGAACTGGGCTTTGCTTGTGGCTCGCATTTGCCAATTGTACCCTAATGCGGTGCCGAGCGTGCTGTTGTCGAGGTTCTTCCGGGTGTACAAGCAGTGGCGGTGGCCTAACCCGGTGATGCTGTGTGCGATCGAGGAGGGGTCGCTGGGTCTGCCGGTGTGGGATCCGCGGAAGAATCCGCGGGACCGGTCGCACCTGATGCCCATCATAACGCCGACGTACCCGTGCACGAACTCCAGCTTCAACGTGTCGAGCAGCACGCTGCGCGTGATGACGGAGGAGTTCAAGCGCGGGGACGGCGTGTGCGACTCGCTGGACGCGAAGGCGGCGGAGTGGGGGAAGCTGTTCGACCCGTTCCCGTTCTTCGAGAGCTACAAGAACTACCTGCAGATCGACATCTCGGCGGGGGACGAGGAGGAGATGCGAATCTGGAAGGGGTGGGTGGAGTCGCGGCTGCGGCAGCTGATTCTGAAGGTGGAGAAGGACACGTTCGGGATGCTGCAGTGCCACCCGCACCCGAGCGGGTTCCACGACGCGAGCAAGAAGGTGCAGGTGTGCTCGTTCTTCGTGGCGCTGCACCGGAAG
>OY987242.1:9387506-9464440 GCA_963920765.1 Ulota crispa | reverse complement strand
GTAGAACATTCTGTGAATAGAGCGCATTGCGGTAGCCTACTTAGTTGGAGGGGAGAGAACTGCAGAAATGAGGGATGGCAGAGGTAGGTCCACCGTTGGACGGTATAGCGTAGAGTAGGATAAGATGTTCTGCCGGGACATGGCGTGACATGGGAACCGGCGCCGGTGCCCCGTCGGAAGCGATACTGGGAGAGCGCCGGGGGTGCGTGTTTGGCCCTCGGGTTCCCATGTCACGTCATGTCCTGGGAGAGCGAGTTTGAAAAAGGAATGAAGGTGCCGTCGAGCCTGGGGAGAGCGGAGCTGCTGCATGCTCCGGCGCTCGGTCTGAGCCCAGGCGAGAGGAGGGAAAGGAGCGGGTGGTAACGCCCATTCCCGGCACCAGAAAATACAAAAAAGGAGAGGAGGACGAAAGGAGAGTGGAGTGTAGTAGTCCTTTTTATAGTAGAGTAGGTCGAATGTGTGATAATATTTTTTTGGGTAGTCGGTCACATGTAATGGTCAGAGAATGTATGCTGGAATGCATGTGCTGGGTGGTCCAGCGGGTCTATTTTAATAAAGTTCACCGGAATTCACACGCGACGGGGTTACGGTGTAGGCGCGTGCAACGTGCTTTGGGAAATCCGGTCAGATGAATGGGTGGTTCGGCGCTCTGAGTCAGGCGTGGGAAGTGTGTGCGGTGGTTTTGACGTTTCGGTCCTTGGAATGTGGGGAGTATTGAGAAATCGATGTGTTGCGGGTTGTTACCGTGGCAGCAGTGCTTGTGTGGCTTGTCGCTGGCTATAGTGACCCGCATCACCGCTTTTTTCTGTTTATCTGCATCCGTGGATTTCAGAGTGTTTTATCGGTATGAGTTGCCTTGGTGCTGGCCCTGCCGTGCGATGTGAGGGGTACTGAAGTGCAAGGCATTTGGTGAACTCTCGCTCGTGCTCCGATGGGCAGCGTTCCTTCGAGTATAGTCGTGGGTTCGTGTTTGCAGGATCATTTTTTCGTGGTTGTGGTGATGCTCTTCGGTTGGAATGTGTAGCTCTTTTGTGAGTCTCTGATTTGGACGCTCAGGGAACCTCCTTCTCGATGGTGACGTTTTGAATTTGAGTGTAGCACCACGTTTACTTCTAATGTTCATTGAATGGTGTTTTCATTTCACTAATTATCGTTTCGATATAGTGAAGTTCACTTCGAATTGGACTTTGGAAATGTTGGATTTGTTATCTCAGCAATTGCAACTCTCATATGTTTTTCTTTCTCAGTCACATGGTGGGTTCACGCGTGTGATTTGGTTCGTGAGTTGTTCTTAGACACGGAGGAAATTGATTAGGCATGCTGCCTGAGTTGCCGATTTGTTCTACCAATTTGGGCTACCAATTGGGGCTTGCAATGTGTACTCGTGTAGACAATGGAAAGTAAGAACTCTCGGTGTATGTTGAAACTGTTCTTTTTATCAATTGCTAGCACTATTTCCACAAACCGTGAATTACAATGATGAAGTTTGTGATGAATAATTCTTCAAATTGGGTCTTGCAATTTTTACACATCTTTATAACATGGACATCTATCTGGAGACATTGCACCATCCTTGCATTGTTTTGATTGCCGTAGTGTTTGTGGTGTCTGGATGAGTTTGCAAGAGGACACTACGACTTTTCATTGTATAGAAAATCCAACTCCCGCTTTTGTTGTATGGAAAACCAAAAGTGAAATTCATACTACAGTACATACGTGTGCTTGCGTAATTATAATCTTGATGTAAAGCATAGTGATTGGACCCACAAGCTTACACTAAGCTTAACCCTTGACCGCCCAGCACAAGTTCACTCAAATCCAAACCCTTTGGAACTTATTCCAATCAAACTATCACTTGAAAGAGATCCACAAAAATTGACCGTACCAATCAACTGACCGTACCAATTGGTAGTGAACATAGGCCCGGAGCTCCAAGGAAAAGGACAAGTCCTTTCATAGTACCATTGAAAAGATTATAATAGTCAAACAAGGAAATTTTTCAAAACCAAGAGACTGACCCTAGGGGTTAAGAGGTGAGGAAATGTGAAGACCCCGGAGGCCTCAATACAATGTCAACAATGGTCCATTGCTGCAGTTCAGCAAACCAAGCTAGTACAATCATATAAATCCACTTAACCCTTTAAAGACCACACACATTTTCCCAAAATCCACTAGAAACCGGGGCTATAAGATTAGATGTGCATTTGAAACAAATGTGGACCCAATTTGAATCATCCAACCGTACAAATGTGAAAGGCACCTTGTTTGTTGCAATGCATCAAAATTTCAGCTAGATTTATTGTTGGAGGTGAAATATTGTAATGATTGAGTGAGTAGTATATGGGAAATCTCTAGTTTTTCATGCTTGTGTGGTTTTGAATGTTAGAGCTTCATGCAAGCTTTGATTGAGAAGAACCTTACATTTCTAGAAAGCAAGGTTTCCCGCCTTTCCAACAAGAGTAGTTTCACACAAAATAGACAAAAATAGCAATCACAAGGTGTAGCTAAGGGGACAAAAAGGGTCAAAAATCCCATTTTCTTTGCTACCCTAAAACAATTCTACAAGAAATTTGATAATTGTTACAAAAAATCTGATTAGTGAAAGCAATCAAGAATTGGCCTTAAATGTAGGATGAGCTTTTTAAAAAATAAAATGATAGCATCATTTCAATGGATTCTCAAATAGTACAATTGTACAACTACCATATAGAGAAACAATACAAGTGTATTCCTTAAGCAATTTGAAGTTTTTAAAGATTGCACAATTGAAATATGGCATTTTTCTTGGATGTTTGATCTATTGTGTTGTTGCTTTGATCCATCTTTGACCAAATATGGATACATATTTTGAGGCCATGATGTATAAACACCATTATTTATCAACTCGCATATCCAATTCTATTGTTGTTTTTTGGGTTGGATGCAAAATTCTTGTGATCACAAGCATTCTTCAAGATCATTTTCCAAATTGTTGAGTGATTTTATTGTATAGGCCAAAAACTACTCTCCTGAACCAAAATATGATTGGGTGGTCTCTAAAGGGTGAAGGTAGGAGGCTGTAATTTGGATTAGGCATTTTGAACCAACCATGTTGGGTCACAAAAACAGTGCACAGAGGCTCTTAAATGGGTCACATTTTTTTATGTTCAGAAATTGTAATTGTGTATGCACTGTTTTAGGAACTTAACCCCTAAATGCCCACGGTCCCAAATTTCAGTGTTAGAAACACCTTGTTTTGGTGTCGTGGGCATTTAGGGGTTAAGAGAGTGACATGAATTACTGTTGTGTGTGCTTATTGGTCATAATTGTGTTTAGGTTTGTCTTATAGTAAAATATACATACATGTCATTTTGAAATAAATGAAAATTTGTTCTCAATCATGATTTGAGTATTACAATATGGAATGGGTGCTTGCACACTTTAAAAGCCTTGTTGGAGCATTCTTGACTTTGTAGTGGTTACTTTTGAAACTCATGTGCTCCATTTGCAAACTACCTTTGCATCATGAATGCTACCACCTATGATTGAGAAGAGCTAACTATACACCTTTTGCTTTGATAAATTGTAGTTAATTCATACTAAATCAACAAAATTCAAATTAAATGACCACATAATTGTCTCTTCTTTGGCTTTCTACCAAAAATATTTCCATTATCCCAAGCTACCTTGATTTTTCCACAAGAGCGCACTTTAGCTTAGATGGTCCATTCACGAGCCTCCTACCTTAGTGCAGTAGTTTGCATTAGAACAATATGTTAAAATGAGGACATAATGATGGTTTATTTCACTGTCAAATGTACCTTGGAAGTAATCTTAAAAATACTGGATCAATGCATTTGGCAATCATGTTGAGGTATTCTGTAAAGCTTACATTTTACTTAGTTGTGATTCCTAAAACTAATGTTGCATTTCTCTTCCAAAATGATGCTTGTAAAAAGGAATGCAAGAGTGCACAATAGGGACAACATATGAAAAGTATTTAATATTCTACATAAGTTCATGCAACTCCTGTTATCCTTATTTTCCAATTTTAAGTTGTACGTATTGTGCATCAGGAACAAGTATATGTAACTACTAGGCTATAAAAAATGTTTAGAACAATAGATTCATTGTTTTCATATTTTGTGTAAACAACCACTTCACAATATCCCATGTAAGACCCAATGCAGCCATTAATCATAACCTTGCCTTATCACTAAATTTGTTCTTTAATGAACAATGATTTAATTGTAGATACAATTTCATTGTGTGTGACTCTATTTATTTATTTTCATCAATACCTCAATTTGATGATTTGAAGTAGTACCCTCATTGTTGCACTTCGTGGATTATAAGCGCATTTCTTAATTCAAGAATTTGAACAGAAATTTACAAACCAAGCATTCTTGTTATGCTCAAATCTTTATCCAAGTGGTCATCGTGGAGTTGGAATTAAGATCAATTTGATGTTCAAATTAGTAAATATAATGCCACAGATTGCTAAATTCTATAAAATGAAATTTGTGGCCTTTACAACAATATTAGTACTTAAAATGTTTAAAATGTTCAAAAATGCTCTAAAATTAAAAAAACCACATTTGCACCAAGGTTTTTTAGGCAATTGTTACGCTCTTGTTCTTGGTACTTCGCACTGATGATTATTGATGATACTTCATTTACGCATTGCAAAATTCGATTGTATCATGGGTTTGTTTCAAAATCTCTTTGCTTTTTAGAGTAAAATAGTTCATCCTCTGCAAAATGTAAGTGTCCATAACTTGATGTTTGTCTCCACTAAAATACTGCTTTTTACTTAATAGAAGGTACAACATATACGGCTAAAAGTTTGGACATTATTAAAATAACTAACAACAACTTGTTTACTTATATCTAACGATTTAACCCTTAAATGCCAAGGGAACGTTTAGCGTCTGCTGGCCCTGAAAAGACATTCTACACAACAGAAAAAAGTAGTTTTTTACTTGATTTTTTTTCAAGAAGTGATCATAAACACATGTTCTATCATAGAAGGTAGAAAACTACCTCACCAAATATATTTGTAGTTTTAGGTAACCAAAATTGTAAGAAGATTTAGAACCACGGTGTTAAGTCCCATGCTACCTTTTTTGCAATTTTCATGAGGTCAAAATGTATAGTTCACTTTTGCAATAAGTAGTCACTTGCCACACCAGTGATACCATTGGAATTAGTGAATCACTATAGAATTCATTGTAGCTGGGCTAATCGCAGTGACTAGCTTGACATTTAAGGGCTAAAGAAGATAGCAGCAATGTACCAATAAGAAATTTTGAAACCAAAATGTTATAGAAAAACATTACAACCGTGTATCTATTAACAAAAAACCTCATCTCAAGATTTGGAAATCCATTAGATGTTTGTAAGAGTCACTTGTTGAAAAAAGCCATTTGGTGAAAATAGAAAAAGTTACTTGTTTAAATCAATCAACTAATTTGCAATTCCAAGTCAAATATTAACAAAGATGCTCAAGTGCACAATAACCTAATTGCAAGTTGCATGTACAACATTTGCTCTAAAATTCAAAACAACATATTTATCTTCTCCATCAAAACATTCTTAAATCATTTTGTTAATATTCTAAAATTTGGATGGAAAATACTCTTGATTGTTATACACCTATTTGTTTATATTCTAAAGCGCGAAAGAAAATGAGTATCATATTTAAATAAACATGAACTAGTCATGTGTTTATGGATTATACGTGTAATCTTGATTCATCATTCATGCAACATATTGTAAGATATTCTTAACATTGAGAAAAAATAAGTTAAAATTTCAAGAGATCTCTCAATGTTGAGGAAAATTTATTAGGAAATTTACTAATGTTTAGATAAACCTATCAAAATTCATTGTCTTTCATTTTGTAATTATTATTTTTGGACTTTGCAAAGTCCATATTTAATTAAGTATGCCATGATGGTATGCATCACCTAAAAAAGCATTTTTAATGCATAGAATTGACCTTTAATCATTTTAATTCAACGTCAAATAAAAAATTCAACTTTTTAAAATGGTTGTAATGAGAATTTGAGATTTTAAGTTTTGGGCTAAATCATTTGTTTAAATGTAACTAATAGCCATTTTTGAGAAGAAATGATCTAAGTTCCTAAAATTTATTAAAATTGTTTTTCAACAGGGGATATAACCTTGGAGTGTGATATATACATCATAAATGACAACTTTTGTTTGAAAGCCCCCACTAAATTAGTAATTTTAGTTAGACTAAAGAATGCTTTGTGATATTATTGAAATTAAAAGTACGTCATACAAATTTCTCAACTTGGTAGAATCTCAGGATTTTCGAATTGCTAAAATGTATGGAATTAGGAAATTTTTGAGATTGAAGGGATACCATCTCAAGAATTTCTAAATGTTTAGATTTTATGTCGAAAGAATAAAGAAGCTTACTTTGAAGATAGAGCGTGAAAAAGTCCTGCTTAATAAGTTTATTTATATAGTTGAAATATAAATGAAATAATTAAAGATCTAAATTTTGCAGTTTAAAGTTAATATACAGCTTGTAGAAAAATTTCTTCTTTTCAGTCATCATGATATTGTTAAAAAACTCTTTAAAAATTGGAGTGGAATTGCCGTAGAGTCTAACTCTATGAATGACAAAGTTTACATGAATGTAAATGTAGATGTGTTTTCCAAAAATGTGAAGGTGTACAAAAAATACATATTTTTCAAGCACAAGAGGGTAAATGGTTTCCAAAGAGGTGGACAAGGAGGTTTAGTTGCATTTATCAGAAAACCTGTAGTGCATGTTCAAGAACTTGCCAATTGTCCTTGTTTAAAGGCCATTCATTTTGTTAAAGGCTTGTCACGTATGCATAATTAGTAAACAGAGTTAAACGAAAAAAAGACTTGGCAACCGTGTTTCCATTTCATATTGAATCTCAACTTGTGGAAGCGCTTAAATCTTTTGTATTGACACACTTACTAGGTTAGGATGTTTATTAAATTTATTAGACAAAATTTCTTTGCAAATTTTAACCCATGAGCGCCCAATCGACTATTTTTTGGTAGCTGCCTTTTTTTTTGTAGGCTGCCCAAAATGAAAAAAAAAAAAAAACCTTTTTCAAATAAAAAATAAGTTCAAATAGGAAAGCAAGTCTAATTTCCAACCCAGTTTGAATCATGTCAATCCAAGTTAAACTCCATCAAGGAAAATTTGTCAAAGACAAATATTTCAAAATTTGTTAGTGTTACAAAATTTACTATTTTGGGAAACTAACAATGTTGTCTCCTTCAAAAAGGTTGCAGTTTTAAATTTTAGAATGTAATTTGAATTTTTTAACCAATCATACCAAATTTTAAATTCTACAAATAAAATTTGTAATTTTGATGAATATTAAATGGTAAACACTTCTAAATTCATAAAATAAGAGTTCAAAACCTTTTTTTGAATGTTTGACCCTATGGATAATTACTAAACATCATGATTCTTGTTTTCTCTTTTGAAGCAATCTTTTGAAATTACAAAAATGTCATTTTATAAGGCATCTCTATTTTGCCTTTACTCCTTGGGCATTTAGGGGTTAAGATAACATGTTTGAAGATAAGGAAGTCATTACAATTAAGAAAGAAACAAAAATAATGAAGTTGCAAAATTATTACAAAAACAAAAAATGAATTTATGGAACTACAGCTTTTATTGATGGATTTGATTTTAAAAAATACACAAAATTATAAGACTGAAAACATCATATTGGTTAAATTGGGAAAAACAATACATTTTGGGACTTCTGAGGTTTTAGGTGATCACCTGAAACCTTAGCTTGCAGCTTTTTTTGGGTACACGTACCTTCACTTGAGAAGAGGAATTTGCAAAGGAAAAAATCGTAGTGGCTCAGACTAAATCTAATACCTTTAAATCTGGTAACTTTTTGGGTTTATGGTGGAGTACAAAATGGTACCTCCCTTTTCCCAATTTAACGAATATGGTGTTTGAAATGTAAGTAGTAACATAGCCCACATTTTTCTCAGTTTTGGCCTACCTTCATTCCTTGTTATCTCTTGCAATTCTGGCTTCTCTTGTAATCTATGATTTCAATCACTAATTCCATACATGTTTGTCATTGTATTAGGACATTTGTATGCGATATCTTTTAGAGCTCCACTTTAAAATCCACACTTTGCATCATTTGAAAGTCACATGCATTGTGTCCGTTAACGCATGATATTACCGAGAGAAAATTAAACATCTTACCCACACAACCGAGGGTACCCACTTACCAAGCGATATTAAATAATCTCACCCACCGAGATAAATGACAGCTCCACATCTCCCGGGAGATTAAACGTAGTTGCATTTAAATTCTTTAACCCTCTCCGGCTTCTTCATTATCAGTCTTTCACTCTCTCTCTCTTCTCTCGCGCTCATTTGCTTCTTCCATCGCACACTGCTCGTCTTTTAAGGAGGCCTATTAGGTAACTTGCTCTTGCTCTTCATAATTTTTGTTTTTTAATTAAGGTGGAGTTTGCTGTCTGTTTTGGCTCTGCTTGGAGCGCACTGATAAAGTCAGTACGTGCTTCTGATAAGCGCCAGCTACTTTTGGAGTTTTCGTCCCCAAATATAAGATTTCTGAACTTATGCTTGACAAATATGAGCTTGTTAAGGACATGGTGAAGCTCCTTCTTAAAACGCAGGTGTTGATTGTGGTGAGGGATAGTCTATTGTTTTAGCAGCTTAGACACATCGTTACCCAGAAAAGGTTACATTGATTGAGAGGAAAACACTAAATCAGAACTCGAAGATACTGAATTTCAATTTCAGTCTCTTTTTGTGCAAGTCAGCGCTCGCCAGTGTCACAGAGGGAAAACACGAATGAAGCAATTCGTTTGACAGTTTTTTCAGAAAAGCCAACCATGTGAGTATCTTGTGCGCTTGTAAGCAAGGTCAATTAGGGTCGTGTGCACGACAATTTCTAAACTGGCTCCAGCTAACGTAAAGCTGAAAGGTTCAAGTACAATGAAATTAATCACCTTGGTTGTAGGGTCAGTCTGTCTAGCTGCAGCACGTACATCAGCATGTTGAATTGAAATCTAAGGTCGCCAAAGTCTAAACTGATTGAATGAAGTCTTTTGTTGGTGCAGCATCCTGCAGGCACAATGCCTTTCTGGTCGAAGGTTGCATCTCCCCCAGCTAGAAACGCAGACCCAGAGATCGGATGGGAGTATCCTCCACCGGTCCTCCTGGGGAGACATCATGGTGTTACACATGATGACATCAGAGAGCTGACCATTTCTGGATCACAAAGAACAGCTCACCAGATCGGACAAGGTAAGTTCCAGATTCACATGCTCTCGATTCCACTTTTCTATTCAGCTAGCCTGTAAATTAAGAATAATTCGAATTGTGAGACTGTCCCTGGGAGCCTGGAAAATAGTGATTACGAGGCATTTTCTATGAGTAGGCTGGTTTCCTTTTCATTTGCACACCCTTGAGTCTCTGTTGCACATTTTTGTTGTGATCATCTTGAGTGCACACCTATCTTGGAATGTGTTAGCTGTTTTAGATGAGATCCAAACTGAGGGCCAAGGTCCCTGTATTTCCTTTTGCATGCACACGTAGTTTGCATGGTGTTGCTTGGTGATACGTGGACAGTTTGCCACCTTCAAACACTGTTTGTTTAACGTCGTCATTGCGCATGTTTTGCAGATGCATGGTGGTCCGTGGGGTTCCACCTCGTGGCAGCCGTCAACACCGCCTTCATTTTGGGGTACCCTGCCTTGATAATGGCATACCTGGGGTGGGCAGCGGGGCTCGTCCTTTTCCTAGGTGGAGGACTCATGTCGTTGTACAACAACTGCTTGCTGGGGAGCCTGCATGAGACCGGAGGAATCCGCCACATCAGATATCGCGACCTCTGTGGCCATGTGTATGGTGAGTCGACAGAATCTGACCACCACCCCCGGCCAGTTGGCCGGGTAGCATGCACATGTGATTTCCAAAATTCCGATTTATCATGTTTCCCACTTTTTTTTGTTGTACTGTACATAAGTCGGCTTTTTTTCTGTCACGACCCACGACCCAAGTCACCCAACCAGAAAATAGCAACGAGTAGATCCATATCTTGAGTACGACCAAATGTGTATTTTCATGATGTTTCATTGATCCCTGATTCTTAGATAGATAGGCATGACCGACTCAGCCGACTGTAATTAATGTGCTGTCTCAGCAACCAAAGCTAACAGGGCGTGAAGACTGAGAATCCTTCCCCGTATTTCTGGTGCGTTGTTGCAGGGCCGTTAATGTACAAGGTGACATGGATTACCCAGTACTCCAACCTGAGTATTGCAAATGTGGGGCTCATCATTCTAGGAGGACAATCGCTCAAGGTAACCTCGTGTTGCCTGTTAAATTTCCTTTCTGTTTTGTTCGTAGTCGATTCCTACTTGTTGAGTGCACTCGACAAGCATTTAGCTGCTTTCTCATAAGCCAAAACGACTTAATTGACATGAATGTGCATATGAGTTGTTAAACGCGGGTTGGAGGTGTTAGCGACACAGTTTGTCAGTTTGTGCATTTAAAATAACTAGTGTTGATCTTGGACTCACTTCTGGCATTCATGCACAAACAGGCCATCGCGCAAGTGCCTGGGACGACTCTGGCGAATTGGATCTCGTTTGCAGGTGTTTTGTACCTGATATTCGCAGTAGCCGTCCCGAGCTTGTCCTCCCTGAAATATTTCTCCGCGTTCACCCTGGTGCTGAGCTTCATTTACATCACCATCGCTTTGGTGATCTCTCTCAAGGATGGTAAGAAGAGAGGGAGAATTCCTCTTTTTCATTCCTTTTGCCATCGATGTTCCTAGTTCACATAAAGACTCTTGCTCAGGATGTCATGCTCATGTTCACTGCGGAAAACCCCTCTAGTACACCTCCAATTCCGAACCCTTTGATGTGACCTCAAAGCAGCTGTTGACCTTTTTTTGTTGTGGTGTGTGCACAGGCTTTCATGGAGCGCCAAGAGACTACTCTCTTGCTGGGACCGAAGTCAACCAGGTGTTCAACGCCATCGGTGCACTTGCAACTGTAGCCTTCGCCTTCAACACCGGAATTCTTCCTGAGATGCAGGTACACGTCACACAAGTGTTCTCTGAGTGTTTAGTTCTCCTTGTCAGTCCTTTGACAGCAGTTATCCTCCTTGCCAGTAAAATGCTTATTGTTGTACAAGTTAGAGTGTAGAGTTTGGAGTAAGGCTCAGTGCACATGATCAATTAGTGATGTCCACACTCAAAAAGGGAGGCGCTGGTGTAAGGCTCGGCCCAACAGCCGGGTCTAAGGCAAAAATAGTTTCTGAATGTACACTAGTGAGAACATGTTGAACGCTGTGAAGAATGCAAACATGTCTGTCTCATTCCTCTGGATTGTGAGTTGCACACTTGCACACAAGGAGTTAAAGCGGTGAAGTGACACCTCTGCTCACGACTAATTTACCTCCATGACTTGAATCAGGCAACCATCCGGAGCCCCACGAGGAAGAACATTTACAAGGCTCTTGGGTTACAGTTTACAGTCGGCACTGTGCCCTTCCTTGTACTCACCATGGTGGGTTACTGGGCATACGGGAACGTCGTGTTTCCCTACTTGATCATCAACCTCTCTGGACCGAAGTGGGCCATCCTGTTTGCTAACATCACCGCTCTGCTTCAAGCCCTGATAGTGTTCCATGTAAGTATCCATCATTCTCCTGAGCCTCCAGTTTCATCTGCGGCACTGTTCTACAACTACACCCTCGAATCTGAGTGCATCCTTCACGGCTTCCCTCAAAAAGGTTCTTGAGTACAGTGGTCATGATGCAAGCTTCACACGTCAGCCAAGGGGCACTTGTAGGCAGAACTATGGAAATCCCTGATTTGCTGACTTTCTTCGTAAACTGATTGGAGAGAGCGAGCTTGCTAGAATTTGTCCCTCAAATGCTTACAAGACGAAATAGATCAAGTAAGGGGAAGCATGTAATCTGACTTGATACACCTGAAAAATAGAAGATTTGCAAGGTTCAGTTAGATACTTAGATATGCTAGCGTCAGTCATTGATCAAAAAGCGTCTGAGAGAGGTTCTACAGGCCCATGCAAACAGCTAGCATAGTTCTAGTGAACCTAAAGCCTAACGGCTTGGATGAACTAAACGTAACAGGTCGTTTATACAGCATGTTCAAATGCTTCCTTGAGCAGAGTGAGGTGTACATATCTTACGTGAGGGTTAGAGGCCAATAAAAAGGCACTTGATCAGCTTGACTCCGCCCAGTGTCAGCTTCTGGAGTGTAGAATAATTCGTGTAATCAAATAGATTAGTGGTACGCTCATGCTGTATTTGCACCGTGTCTCAAAACACATTCCATCAAGCGATCTAATACCATACTTGAGGGTTGGATTGTGGGAAGTATTTTCGAACCATGAAAGCATTTGTGCTACACATAGTGATCTTAATCCTAAATTCCCAATCACCGTAAATGGGTGATGCTCACTGATGCATAACCTGATTGTGTGCAGATCTTTGCCGCACCCATGTACGAGTTTCTAGACACGTTTGTTGTAGCAAAGGTGGCTCCTGCAGTCCAAGCTCAGACCAGCGAATTCACTCCCGAGAAGATTGCCCTTCGCCTCGTCTTCAGGGGGTTGTTCATAGCCATGAGCACATTTATTGGTTGCCTTCTTCCGTTCTTCGGAGACTTCATCGCGCTTACAGGCTCCTTGGCAGCCTTCACCCTGCAGGGCGGGTTCATACATCACATGGTCATCAAGGTATGCATGCTCCTGACCCACCACGTCGACTAACATCTCACTTACTAGCTTCTCAGGTTCATTTTTTGGTATTGTAATTTGGGGATTGAATACTGACATTTTTTTGGGTGCTCATTCAGGTGCGAGGCAAGGAGCTTTCGGGTGCCTGGCTAGCGTGGCACTGGGTGAACGTAGTGGTGAATGCGGTGGTCATGGTTGCATGTGTGGCAGCCTCCATTCACTACATCATTCACGATTCCACGACTTACCATGTGTTTGCCAATTTGTAAGCTTGTCAAAGCTGCTTACTGGTTTTTGTTTAGTCCTGGCTAGAGCAGCTTACTAGCTAATTTTTGTTTTGCCCTAGCGAGTATCGAGAGCAGCAACTAGTTTAGGAGAGCAGCAACTAGTTTAGGAGAGCAGCAGCTCATTAGTTTTTGTTTTGCCCTAGCATGATATCAGACTTTTGAGACACAAACTGGGACCCCGAATTGGCATTTTCTAGACCTACTACTAGGAACAAACTCCGAGTTCAAAGTACCTGGTGAGACTCTAGGGAGGGAATGAACACTTCTCTCGGTTGACCACAATTAAAACTAATCGAAATTTGGGTCACTTTTGAGTGTAGTGGAAATATATTCTTTGTTTGAATTGCACCAGTTCATTTCGTCTCTTTCTTGTGGAAATCTCCTTCGGTTTTCGTTACTTAGGTTCCAGAGGACTTACAAGAATTTTGGCCTGAAGTTATGCCTGCAGCCTGCCATGTGAATTTATGGCCACTAACTCGTTGGGTCTAACCGAAGTGTGTTTTCAAGCGAGTGTTCTCGAGAGTTGTCTTTCATTGTATAACTGAATAATTTAGGGCTTGTGAGCTCTTAAATTTCAATGGAAGTCGAGGGCGAGTCTAAACTATAAACGGCATGTAAATAGTGTTTGTCATTCCTATCATCATTTAATGAATGCATTTTGCTTGGATGGTAAACCAAATCCCATGCTATTGAATTATCTACCGATGTATTGTATTTCCAAAATTGAAAATTACTTTCAAATTATAACTGTTACTACTCGAAGACAGAGAAGGCATTATTTTCTTCTTCTCTTCTCATAGATGATGGTCAATGGAAAATAAACTAAAACTAAAACAAAATGAACTCTAAAACAAACAACACGATATTCATTGAATTGGGAAAAAAATTTCCCAAACTGTATTTCACCTAAAACCTCTCAAGTCAACTTAAACATTTAAGGAGGTCAACTTAAACATTTAAGGAGGTCAACTTAAATGTTTAAGGAGGTTAACTTAAACGTAATTAATGAGTTTTGTGTTCAAAATCTCAGAAATATTGTTATTTTGTGGAACAAATAGGTCTTGTTTTTGGCTTTTTGGGTAATAAAGAGCGTATTTCTAAAAGATTCTCAACCTTTTGGGTAACATAATTAGTCTTTTTGGAAGATATATATCTCATTTCATTGGAAAACAATCAAGTGCACACCTAACAAAACAGGGCCAAAATTCCCAAAATGTCGGTTTTTTCCCAATTTAATGAATATCGTGTTAAACGCACTATGAAACAATTAGGTTAAAATTAAAATAGAATAAATACCAGAACAAACGCAATATGAAACTAGGTGCAGACTACACTAATAGAATCAATTAACCCCTAAGCGCCCAACCATTTTCACCAAAATCAAGGTTTTGGGAGACCTATAAATTTGATGCATTGTATGATTGTATCTCAATCATCATTGAGAACAAAAAAACACTTACTTACAAAATGGCTTGCAAATTTTGGAAACAATTGACCATGGGAGATGAGAGAGTATTACATTTCATCAAACATATAATGGTAAAATCTCATTTTATAGCTAGTTACTATTTATTGATTTTTACAAAATTCTATGAACCCCAAATTCATATCAAATTTTGAGAGTAGCAAGATTAGATGTGAGTGCACACTTGCAAATTATTCAAGGTTGTGCTTCTTGCATGTTAAGCTTTAGGGTTTCAAATTGTCACGAAACACAATGATTGGCAAAATTGGTGAGGGTTACCATGACTAGGGTTTAGAACATGCTTAAATCCATTATCAACAAATTTCCTACTACCACAAAACACATGCAAGAAAGCTTGCAAGAGGTGTTGACTAGTTGCAACTTGTTAGAGGCTACTTGCCACATCACTTCATATGGTGTGGCTCTTGTGACACTTGTGACACTTGTACAACATTTGGCTTGCACCACTTGAATGCTTGGATGCCTTAATAATCGTAGTTTATGCAAGGTCAAGAATCTATCCCAAAGCCTCAGAGAAGTCTTGAAATCATGTGAGGACACTTATATTCCTACGGGGCATTCAGGGGTTGAGTAGTATCATGAATTTCATTACGTTACTTGTGTTTTTGCTACGAATGGGAATCAACCTTTTTGAATAAAAATGAACTCTAATATAAAACGTGAAAATCAAATTGACAACATTTGAAGTGATATTAGAATTGTACTCTCAAAAGTTTGGGAGGTGACTCACCTAAAGAGGGTAGTCTATCTCCACTGAGTAACAAGGAAAGTATGAATGATTAATATTCCGTACCAATACATCAAACTCCTCTTTCAACATCAAAATGTTCAAAATGAACGTTGAATCGCCTCTGTCACAAACACCTCACCTCCATTTCTGCAGTTAAGAATACTAAGCAATTTGATAGAGTGAAAGACAAAAATGCTAGAGTAATGAATACCTAAGGTCACTAGGATGCAACCATGATGCGGCGGTTTTAGTTTGGAAGAAAGTGTTTACTTCCCACACACCAAAGCTAGCTATTTGCTCTCAATAAGTCCCTAACGAATGCCAACTTGTTGAACCCTAAATTCGGGAAGCTCATTCTAAAGGAAACATGAAAGTGTTCAACCCTAAATTTATTAAAATCTACAAAAATGTCTCTGAGCTCAACGGTTTAACTCATCAGGTGACAATGCTCTTCTCTCCACCTCCACTTCAAAATAACAGAACATGTCCTTACAAATGACCATTGCCTGTCAGGACCTCCTCTGAATCTGGCCAAAAAACTTTGTGCAACTCCTGCACACACTTCGGAGCATCATCGTCGTCCACCACCATGGATATATTCACCTGCTCATGTGCAGAACCCACGAAGCACACGTTGAACATGAATAATCCTGGTCTCAACCTAAATCCAGCAACAGCTTTGTTTCGATTTGTACAAATAGGTACCAACAGATTGCAACAGGTTGTATATCTACTCTAAAAGCAATGCTACTACGGCCCACCAGTTTCCGCGTCAAGCACAAAGATAAAATGAAAAAAATTGCAACCTTTGAAAAGTCATTAACTATGTAGCAACCATTTGACATTAATGTCAGATAGTAATTTTGGTGGGTACTCAACAAGCTTAGGCATACCTTCGAAGCACCCTGCGAGATCATCTGTACATTGATGTTGTTCTTCTTGAAGACCCGAAAGACCTGCACCAATTGAGCACATATGTGACGGGTAACACGGTGAGAGAGGTGATTCAAATTCCATTAAATAAGATCACAAATTTATAGTACACCTCATAACATCGCTCTCATTCTAACATTGCCAAAGTAGAAACTTGGCAGTAGAATGATTTGCATGCAGTACCTTCTCAAGTACAGCGGATGACTGCTTGACATTGCTAATGAGAGAAATGATAGCCTTTTTCTTCAGAAGTTGCACTTTTGCAATCCTTGATAACTCGGACTTCATCCTGTCCAATTCCTGCTGTTGCCACAAGCAACTCCAGATTCGTCAGCGTTTCACCGAAGCTTGAATGTCCCAAGTGAGTAGTAGATATGATCAGGCAATCAAGATGGACACATGAACAGACTAAATTACAATCTCCAAAATTATGAATTCTGTTTCCTGATAACTTCTTAACTGCTGCGTTACTTGCCTTCAAAACAAGATGGTAAAGTCGCCTCTGCACGAAACAAATAAGGCATTAAGGTTGCATGAAAAACTTGCCTGTTCAATGAGGGCACGCTCCCAGAGTTTGGAAGGGTCCAAAGTCAATGAAATGCTGACCTCACTTGTGGCCACCACATCTACTGAAATCCCTAGATCTTCAAATGTAGTGAACACCTAAATGTAAAATTCAACAGTCAATGAGTGAGACTACGTTCGCCAAAACTCAGTTTGACACCGGAGCTTCCTACCAAGCGTCCAAAATGCAAAAGGCACACGTAAGCATACCAACCAAAGGTCAAAATAGGAGAAGATTGCATTTCCAAACCTTTGCCAGGAACCCGACTTGCCCAAGCATGCGTGTACTTTGGATGTCCAACATTGTCACATCCTTTTTCAGAACAATACTCGTCATCTCTGCCTGAAAACGCCATATTGTACAGGTGAGAGGACATACAGAAAACAACCAGTTATATGAACAAGAACGAGTTGCAAACTGGATGTTAGCCACTCAGAACAAAAAGTCCAACAACACATCCTCAAACAATTTTAAGACCTAGTGAATCTATAAATACAGAAAAAACCAACTAGTACAGAAATGAAAAAACAAGGCAAGACAGCCAGAAATACCTAAGAGCAAATTCCAAAGTGACACGAAAAGACTTGACATTTGAACAGACTTTCAAGATGCTCTTAAGAAAGCCAACTCTGAGATCAAAAACAGTACTGCCATTACCTTGCTCATGTCACGTTCTCCTGTTATGAGTGTACCAGGTGCCTGCGGGTTATATGAATTCTTGACACGAACAGGTATGTTTGCATCACGGGCTGGCCTCATGGATTGAGGATGTAATACCTAAAGCCACAAAGTACACAAATCAGTGTAAGATTTACGAAACCTTGAATTCTCAACAGATTTGGTTCCTCGTGAAGCAACATATGGACCTTTGAAAAGATAACCATCGTATGGGATTTAAGAGGAGCGATATCAAAATTAAGCCAAACTTTTCAGCAAACTTTCCCGACACACAATAAAAGGAACCCTACAAGTTGACGTAAACCCTTTTGTAACAAGAACCAATACCTGAGCACCAAAATAGGCCAGCTCAGATGCTTCATCGAAAGTCAGGAACGGAACTGGCAACGCATTCGGAAAAACACGGGGATCGCAGGTCAGGACGCCATCAACATCTTTCCACACCTGCTCCACAAAAGAACTCCCTCGATTTAAACATAACTCACACACGGTGAAGGTAAACCTTCCGTCGATTTCAAATAGAGTTGGGTGCAAATACTGTTAAGGAAAACAAAGTAAAACAATCTTTACTCAACCCGAAGGCAAACAAAGTTCACTCACGCTCCATACAATGATTCAACAATATGCCATTGCTGAAAGATAAATCAAGAAAATCAGTTGCTTAGACCTAAACATTAAGAATGTGGTACATGTTCATGGTACTTAGCGTCGTACAATTTCATATTTCTAAGAATACCACCAGAATCGAGACTGTAGACCTACAAACTATACTTTACTTCGGAAATAAGCATAAGATGGCTACTAGGGGAAGTGATAACCATATCCAGGAAAAGAACTACCGACATCTTTCTCAACGGTGAGATTCAATCAGATGAATCTCGAACATGTGCACTATACCAACCTGAATTTCTCGGAGGCCTAGTGCTTTACCAAGGGCTGTAGCAGTCAAGTCGCTACCACCTCGTCCTAGAGTGGTCACACACCCAGTTTCAACGCCCTGCACATGAAGACGTCGTTAGCACAGCTATGCACCAGTAATGCACATGAGAAATATGCTATAAGTCGAAACAATAACCACATGAAACCGAAACTGTAAAAATACTTGAATGCCCGAGCATGGTCAAAAAAATACAGCGGAAACATTGCCATTACCTTGCCAAGGAAACCAGTAACGACACATATAGGTATCCCCCTATCTGCATCTCTTTCAAGATCTTTAAAAAGCCTCTCTCTCACTGTAGGATACGTGGTCTCCAAGATTTCAGCATTTGTGAACTCATCAGTTGTGATGATTCCAAGATCAAAAGCATCGTACTGCACGGACCGCCAGGGTAACAATCACAAAGTTTAGTAAGATAAGATACAAAATGGTCCTACGAAAAATTCCTCCGATTCTACATTCGATGGTCATATGACGAGCTCGCAAAAGATGAAACCGACTTTCTAGTAATGTGAGCAAAAAAGTCTTGCAACCATTCCGTGAGATTGGTGTGCAGTTAGTATGCAGTGAGAAGGGAAGGCATCCAATCAATGCCATGTCTACCCTACATGAACAACTCAAATGACATCATTCAACCACAACGTGTGAAGATCTGTATGAAGCTTACTGACCTGTCGTGCATACGAGCCGATACTGTTCAAATAAGCTGCAAAAAGACGGGTGGAAAGGCGTTCCCCGAAAGAAACCAGGTAATCCTTGGTACGCACTGTCAGCTCCTTCATGAGAGCAATGCCCATCAGTAGCTGCTCCAACTCGTCCAAAAGTTCTGCACAAGATGAAGACGAAGTATGAGCACTTGAGTACCAATCACGACACATCACCAACACTCCATACATCTGCAACATGTTGGATTGAAGAGACGAATCAATCATGCCAATTTCCTTTCTGCTTCAATCCTGTTACTGAAAAATCAAAACCTCACAAGAATCCTGTAAAGCAGGGTGCAAACCTGAGATCAACGATTCGTCCACCTTGAGTTCACGTGCTGTCCTGACAAATCTCATCCACCACACAGCCTTATAAGCACCATATGGACACAGTAATCGCTGTCACCCCTTGAAATGATCATGATATTAAGGCACCTAGACTTCAAGCATAAACGATGAAGAAAAATAAAATTCAACCATCTCATGTATTTGAAATACAACATTCGGACAGATGAAATTCAGTCCATATGTTTGAAAGAAGCAGTGAGCAGTACGTCTTATGCAGATCTCTGATAAATTCGAGCTCCTCGATTTTACCAGACTCCTTCACACCACATGTGACGGCCTTCTCTCCTGCCTGTCAATCAAGCAGGGCACCATTACTTTCAAACTCAGCCATGGTTCTCGTGAGACTCGGCATGGTTCCATTGCCTCATAAATCCTAGTACTTGTTCCAAATTAGCAGCACTGCTCGCGTTTGAAGAAGGTTGACGCAAGCAACCGGCGCTATCATAGCTATAATCCTCCAGTTTCTCTAATTGGCCATTCCTTGAGATATTGAGAAATTATTGAAGCATACCTTGAGAAGATTGTTGGTGGTCTTGCCCATAGCAGAGAGCACAATGACAGGCCGCTCTTCCGGAAAGCTCAAAATCAGTTGTGCCACTTCCCGTATCCTGTGAGCTGACGCAACGGACGAACCACCGAACTTCATGACCGTTGTGAAGTCCTGCCCCGTCAATGGCCGCCTCTCTCGCTCCTTCACGACGGCAACACCGGCGTCGCATCGGACCTGCAGCAGCAGCGACAAAGCCGCACCCCGTCCCCTGTGCGACGAATTGTCGACGAATTGCCACCTACTGCCACCTGAAAAATGTAGCGACGACGACGATGATTCTAAGCCCCGCCACCGGGCTGTAGAATGTGTCAGGTTGACAGCTCTGGAAGTGGAAGAAGAGCAGCAACTGGAAGGAGAAGCAGCAGACAGAGCAACGGGAGGAGTAGCCATGGCGGCTACAGCCTCCATTCTGGAGAAAAGGGGGACAAGGGCAGGGCAAGAGATGGCTGCTGGAAAGCTAGGGTTTATGCTGCAATGGCGAGGCGAGCGTGCCAGAAACAACGCTTGGAAAAAATTGAATAGGAATGGCGGGGGACTGCTGAGCCCTAAACCCTAAGATTCCGTCCTTGAATGGGCCACTGCCTACTGCTTAGCCCACCAGAGATCCTCGTTGAGACTTTCATAATTAGACCAAGTGGCATCGTCATAATGTCTAGAATCTTCAAATTTAAGACTGCGATTTACATTTTCTCGTAGCTATAACAGACAATTGGTAGGAATTTTGCAAAGTTTAGCATTTTTGTTAAAACAGGTGCCCGGTCCCTTTAATCAATTTCTTCATAAAATTTTGATTAGGTTTACTGTAGATGTAAAATAAGGGCTGTTCACACTATGCACCAAGTCCCAAGGACAACAGAATTCACTAAATTCTCTAATTTGTTGAGAGAGGTGGAAAATTGGAGCTTAACCCCTAAAGGATGTTGCTATTTTGTATACGGACTCCCAAGTTGTATACGGATGGGGTATTTGGATAGCACATGAATCCCATTGGAGTTGTAAGTTTCAAGCCATGTCATAGATATACTACTTGTCAACTAGGACTTTTGGGGAATTTTTAACATTTGTCATACAGTCATTTCTTTAAGTACTAAATGGTTCTTGTACAAATACAAACTACATTTTTGATAGGCAACATCCTTTAGGGGTTAATAGCTTTATGTAATCTTCCAAGTTCTAAGTAATGGTTCATTTAGAAATGCTTTCAAAGTGGGGCTCTTTGAAAGATTTACCATCAAGAAAGTGAAACTTTGCTTCAAGGATAGAATCTAGGAAATACTAAAATCTAATTAGAGCAAATTTCTAAAAAAAAAATTGGAGAAGCTATTGAAGCTATTTTTTAAAACTTCTTCTTGTCCCTTCTCAATCCAACTCTCAATCCAACAATGTTGAGGTATGGAATTGAGCTTGCTCTTGTACAATGGGAAATAGTGCACATTACCTCAATGGTGTTCACTAATGCTTCCAAATCACTAACTACCCCAAGTTGAGCTTCAATGATGCTTTTCAAACCACATATTAAGAATCAAGTTTTATAGAGTAGTTACTCATGGACCATTTTGTCTTGTTCTCTTGTCCAGTTGAGTTTCCAAGATCAAAAACACCTTGTTGAAATCTCAATTCAAATGCTCATATGTACAGTCAAGTACCGGCTCCCTGCAAATGGCTCATTTGGCCCAGCTCATTTTTTATATAAAACATGGAGTATAATTGGTCCATTTTGGTAGGAAAAATTATCATTGCTTCCTTATGCTATACCAAGCAAGTACATCAAATTTCAACTCCTAAAAATCAAACCTCCATTTTTGGTAAATGGTTTTGTAAGGATTTTTTTGGTTTTACATGATAATTTATTGAGAAATATTGGTGATGAATTTTTGAGATTAGATTCCATGAATATGTAGGAAACATTCATACGCACATCTTCCATGCTAAAAAACACCCCTTAAGTAACAAAACTTTGAGCTACAAAAGATTCAATGAAACTTGTAATAGGCCCAAATTTTGTAAAATACATATTTTTATTTTTTAACTAGGTTTTCTTCAAGTAAACAAAATATGATGTTTAGAGATCCAAACTTAGTTACAATATTTGAGTCAAACAATATAATTTGATTTTTATAGAAAAATATGTATTTTACAAAATTTGGGCCTATTACAAGTTTCATTGAATCTTTTGTAGCTCAAAGTTTTGTTACTTAAGGGGGTGTTTTTTAGCATGGAAGATGTGCGTATGAATGTTTCCTACATATTCATGGAATCAAATCTCAAAAATTCATCACCAATATTTCTCAATAAATTATCATGTAAAAACAAAAAATTCCTAACAAAACCATTTACCAAAAATGGAGGTTTGATTTTTAGGAGTTGAAATTTGATGTACTTGCTTGGTATAGCATAAGGAAGTAATGATAATTTTTCCTACAAAAATGGACCAATTATACTCCATGTTTTATATAAAAAACGAGCTGGCCCAAATGAGCCATTCGCAGAGAGCCGGTACCCGACTGTACATGAGGTTGGACTTTCCAAATTTAAATTAAAAATTTGCACAACTCATTACATAAAACAGGGCAGTGTCTCAGGATTGAGCAGGGCATTTTTTTTCAGGGAATCAGCTGTCGCTAGATTCGAAAGCTAAGAAGCCTATTTGTTAATAAAGCCCGGGATGCGCAATGATTGGGCGGCTTTGTTGCCAACTGGCGACAAATCGCCAAAAAAAAATGCCCTACTCAGGAGACTCGATTATTATATCAAAACTCTTCTTCAGACTTACCGAACAATTAGATTTTTTCACAAACAACCTGTACTATTTTGTATTTATGTCTTCATATAACAGATACCTTCAAATGTGAAATCTGAGAGGAACTCACACATACTTTGTGAAGAATGAATGGACTAGAGCCGTCTTCTAACTATAGTTTTGGTGATTGATCAGATCTATATTCTTATCTAGGTGAAAACATAAGCAACCAACAATATTGCTCCATAAAGCAAATCACCATGGTTGCATTATATGACTACAAATATATATGTTTAAAGGTTATGTGGTCAACACATACGTCCATCTTTTGAATCCATTCAGTTTCTCAAGATTGGAAATGACAACTGGTGAGAATATTGTAGTTTCCACTTTACACTCCAACTGGAGTCAAGATTAGCCCCACGGCCATTGGATACAAAAGTTCAGGATCCAGGGCATATGGCAAACAAAAGAGGAAACAAGGGACATAGAGTCTTGCAAAAAATCTCTAGCAGTATGGGAAAATATTAACAGTGGATACATGGTCAGAAAATGGTTTCTTAAAATTATCATTTCTTTGTGTAAAATTGTCAATTCTCATCTATTCTAATCTATTCAATGGTATTTTCAGCAGCAACCGGCTAGGAAAACGCCATACTCTGCAATATTTCCATAGTCTCCTTGCGAATCTGACAAGCAGGCACACAACATTCAGGGTTGAGCACACTGAACATAGACGTAAGATGGGTCTCAACTACATTACTAAATCTCATTGCAGAAACGGAACCACATTGCTCACCTATTTGGCAAAATGACTTCACAATGAACCAAGTTCCTCAACCCAGTGTTGACAAACGTTGGAATTAACCCCTAAATCAACATAAAAACTCAGTACGAGCTTTTCTAGCTGGCCAAATTTAAATCTGAAGTAAAAGGACATACCCATTCCATGTGCTGCACAGTTACTCCAGCTGCAGTGTTAGTAACATACATCCCTCCCAAGACCTGAGACAACAACCCAAGAAGCAATGTTAGAAAATCTCGATAAAAGTCTAAGTAGCTGCTAAAGGAACACATTATAGGGTTCATCGTCATTACCTTATTGACGGTCTCTATAAACAAGCCTGGACGTACAGGAAGAACCGGCGGTGGTGGTTCCTTCCTTGAGACTATCTGTGTAGGAAATGCAAAGGAGAGATTAGCAGAACAAAAATATACTTAAATTCCAGACTTGAACTGTATGACAATCGATACGGAAGTAAAATGCCAGACATGTCTGTTGGATCGTTTGAAATGACAGTTGCGAAATCGATATATAATTCTACATACGATGTAAAACAAAGCATTTAAAGTTAGGAAGTTAAGAATAATCCTACCTGGGATCTGGCAACAGTTTGGGCTCTAGCTAATTGACGAGCTTTCTCCTCGTCTACAATATCTGCACCTTCATCTTCTCCTCCCAGTACCCTTGCCAGTTTTTGGTGCAAGCCGGGACCAGGTTTCAATCCAATAATTTGTGTCAAAAAATTCACCTGTATACATGAACACAATACAAGCTTCGGTTTAAAACTTACGGATGCATTTTTTATACAGGTACTTGAGTTATCACATCACTTCTTCAACCCTAAGTAATCAAATGGCAAAAGTGACTGCTTCCATACTATAGTAGTTGAAATAAATCATGTAGGGAGCTTCAAGGACGGTAACAAAATATGCCAATGGAAAGAAGAAATCATGCATACATGTGTTAAGAATAGAAACATGTTTTAAAAGTTACTCTAGCTTCCAAAGTGGACTTGTTTTTAAAGCCTAGGCACTTGCGGATTAAATGTGCAGGACAACGTGGGATTTGACAATCTGAGTACTAACCTCTGGCTCGGGAAGGTTTCTCAACTTGTTTTTCTCAATGCGGTCATCTTGAAGACCCCCACTGAGCAGACTGCGAGCTTCTTCTCTGGCCAACACCAGCCTTGCAAGAAGCCGCCTGTCGTCAATTTTAGCCTTTTCCTCCATACTCTACACAAACCCAACAGCGCTCTGCTCTTTTAGCAAGAAATTTTTACCAACCTCAGATTCCATCTAAAGGTCATGACATTGCTACCTGAGTATTCATGGTATCCGGTTGGTGGTAAACACTAGAAACAACAAGTATAAATCTTATCATTCAATTTAGAGGTATACCGAAATAATCTCGTCTGCCTGGTCGCCAACTTCACTAAGATTGACTCCGGGTAGCTCAACTTTTCCCCCTCCAATTTGATCAAAGGTTCCTCCTCCTCCAGCACACCGTCTCAGCACTTCTTGACGAGCATCTCTGTCTGGAGTACGACACAAGATACCAACAACTTGCACCTGCAAGTTCACGATCCAGAAGAGATAGAATCAGCTAACCCTAAACCCTCAACACTAAACCACAACAGATATAGACGTAGCAAATGAAGCGCCATTATGCTTATAAATATTACAAACGTACGGTTAACCTCCCACTGACTGATTAAACACTTAATGTAAGAAACTATCCACGTTGAAATCTCTTTATAAAGTCACCCATCAACAAGGCAGGCGCCATGCAAACACACTTAACTTAATGAGATCAACTTCTAGATTTTATCATAGTTATAGATGCTTCCATGCGATGTACCCTGTAGATGCAATACTCCTAGTTCTAGGGAATGGCTCATCATTGAAACCCTACTACTTCAAACTTCAACAATTCATGAACTTTCTTCACGCACAGCATTCAAATAACACATATCCTGGTGCATTAAAATCCACTCAAAAACAGCACAAAAAGTAAAAATACAAACCACTCTAAACAGCACGGAAATGAGTTCCCTGCCTTGTGCTAGAATGAAATGCAAGGAGTCATGGAATCAACAAATGGAGAACAAGCATTGTGATAACCTCAGAGGACATAAGTTTATCATCTTTCAGAAACTGAACTAAAGAAATTGCGAGAGACGATGAGTTTCATCTTGTACGCTGACCTCCGATGGGAACTTTCGAGAAAGCTGAGCAAGTACGACATCCTTGATGACCTCTAGCAGCCATCGTTGCTGTCAAAAGAAAAAAAGGTATAAGCAGGCACTCAAATTCAGCTATCAAAAAACACTAGTCAAGGGCGTCATTGGCAATATCTTAACATGCAGCTCAGATGTCTTCACAGTGGTAACCACAATGTGTTGGAATTAATATCATACTACTAAAATCACAAGGCACTTTATAATATCACATCTTGACCTCTGTAATATCACATACCCACTCATTGTGATATTGTCACATCGATACAATTTGAAGACTTAATGAAATTTTTGCTTTGCATTCTATCTAACATATGAAAATCCTAATAAAGTTCTAATGGTGAATGCGTAGCGTAGCAAGCGCCAACCGCTAGTACACTAATAAGCATTGGAGAGAGAGAGCAGGATTACAGAGACACTCACACATAAGAAAGTACCTTGTCATCCCTGTCAGCCTGCTTGATCATGTAGTCTAATGCGATAAGAAAGCTCTCATCAAGCTTATCAAGTCGCTGTCCCAATGCTCCTGTAGCTGCCATCTCCACCGCTACCTCCTCTCCCTTCTCTCCTATTTGCGTTATGTCTTCCAACTGTCATGCCCCAATGCCACGTGAAAACATCCCACATCAAACAGAAGCTCCATGCCTGCTTGGCAATCCAACACAAAAACTGCATACGTGGCAGAGTAGAGCTCCTTCTCTAAGTACCACATTATTCAGCAGAGAGTGCAGAAAGCTTCAATTACTTCGAAGAGCAAAGTCGCGCACTGCATTCGACTTTTCTCAACCCTAGACGCACTTCGGAATTTAGGTTGAACAAAAGCTGTCAAGCTAAGAGATCTGAAAATTCTGATTTTATACTATCTCTCTGTCGCAATTAAAACCCAAATCATGAAAACTCGTATTCTGTTTGATCTACTCAACACCCTAATGAGCGGAAAATCCAGCAAAAAAGGGAACCAACGAACGAACGCACTCACAAGCTCCATCATTTCTTTCAAGACGGAAGCAACTTCTTCCCCACCTCGCATGAGAGCCTGATACAGCCGGTAATCCACCGGCTCCTTCTCCTCCACATCCACGTCCCCTTCAGCCTGCGGCTCCCCTGCTTGCACTCGCCCGTTAGCTTGCCTACGCTCTGCCACTCTCAAATTCAAGGTCCGACATCCAAAAAGCTTAGAATTTTCGGTGAATTGGCACCTATTCAGCGACGACTCTAAACCCCGCCATCGGGCAATTGAATGCAGAGGCAAGTTCAAGGCAGCCCGGGTCGTGGAAGAAGCAGAAGAGAGAGCAGAAGCGGCGTACAGGGCAAGGGAAGGAGTAACCATGGCGGCTATGGCCTCCATTCTGGAGAAACGACGACAAGGGTGGGGGGGGAACTGCTGGACAACTAAGCTTAGGGTTTATGCTGCAATGCACAAGGCCTGCTAAAACCACTGAGTGGAGAAAACTGAATGGAGAATGGCGAACGAGCCCTAAACCCTAAGATACCGGCATCAGTCTCTGTTCCCAATATCCCCTACTTTTCCACACGTCAGTCATTCTGTGGCTCAAGTACATTCTAATTGATTCTGGGTCTAGATTTAGGGATTTGCTAAAGCAACACCCAAATTTGCATAAAGCAACATCCAAAATTGCTAATGCCACATCCTTGTGAACATGTAATTTGAGATTTTTGAGATTTTTTTTAATAAAGTGGTTTATTATTCATTCAATCATAGTGTTAAGAAGAACAAACAAAAAAATTTGTTGAAGTTTTATTGCACCACTTCTTCTATTTTTACTTTAAGTAATTCAAAAGTCTTATATTTTTAATTCCAAATTTACTGATAGAGATGAAACAATTTTTTGATCCAAATATTAAAAAATCAAAATTAAATTCTAAGATTTCATGCTCACAGCCCACCTTGGGTGTGGCGTTAGCAATTTGGGTGTGGCTTTAGCAATTTCCTAGATTTATTGCTGGTTGATCACACCCCTGCAAAGATTTGTATTTCAATATGGTAACTTAGAAGGTAATGTTCACAGATGTCGCTTGTTCCAGTAACCTTGTACCAATTCTGTTTCTTGGTGGCAACATCATGAGCTACTGTATTTATGGAAATATTTTGAACCCCATTCTTCGATTTGCCTTGAATGAATTGCTCATCTAGAAAATGGATAAAAGAGCTATAATGAATTTTTTTGATTGTTCCTTTCTTTCATTACAGTTGGCTATATTTTTTTAAACATGTTATGAAAGTGTTAGATTTTTTTTTCAAAAGTATTTTCATTTAAGGGAAAAAGAAGATTTCAAGGGAAACTCACAGTGGTAAATTGAATAGAACATTTATTAGGGGTTTCATATCTCTCAAAAAACGGTGAACAAATGGTCGTGAAAGAGTTTTTGTGCACAGGTGAATATGTTATGACGACCTCTTGACCTACAAGAGATCATCATGGCTCGTTCACGGAGTGACTTACCCACATTTTTCACTAATCTTATTCACGTAAACGATTTTGGTGCTAAACGGCATATTTGAAACCCCTATTATTTGACTTGGTTGTGATGAAGCTGCTGTTGACCTCCAGTAAAAGTATCTTGTTTGTACAGTACAGTCACGTTCATGGTCCACGTAATGATACATGGTACCTCTTTACCAAACTCTAGGAAACAAACTTAGGCAATTGATTCAAAACTTGCAATGAATTATCTTTATTCACACTATGTAACTCTACAAGAAGTTGCCCACAGATATGAAACTGAGGAGTTTGACAAGTGTGAAAAGGGTTCTCAAACACATTTCCTTTGTGTGTTGCAACCCCCAAGCTTTTCATTCATGTCATTAGACTGATATGCTATCAAAACATTACAAAACACCTCTAGTTATACGAAGTATCAAAAAGGAAAAATTTAAAGCTTTACACTACTCCATTGGTTGGGAGAATTCCAATTCATGCTTAACCATGTCTACTTTTTTTTCTGAAATCCACCACAAACTTCTCGATGAACATCAGCCTATCTGACAAGGGACGGAGGGAGGATCATAATCTTGGAACCACAGCTGCTTAATTGAGCTTTAGGCAGTAGTGGCAATCTGCAATTTCTAAGTTTGCCAGCTGTTATATATATTTTAAGCCAAAGCCTTGTCGATGGAGAGGCTGAATCTGCAGGGGCTAGTGCGAATCGACAGCAGTGAATACCGAGAAACACGTGATCGTCCACGGCCTGTGATTCAACCACCACTCCAGCTTTACCATCCAACGTTCTCTTCATGTTGGCGTCGAATTCAGCAAAGAGGGTGTTGCTTCGAAAGAAGTTGCATTGACTGGAGCCTGCACGATCCTCGTTGCTCACTGAATGTGTGCCTAAAGTTTCCACGATACTGGCAAGGGCCTATTTTATTAGTGAAAAAATATTTACTTTGTGTAACTCCAATCCACTCAGTCGGTATACATGTCGTCCACACGCATATTCCAGCTATCTATCGTACGTGGAGTGTTAGTTCGAAAGGCGGACCTTCCAAGAGATTCGTTCGACCTTTAAACATCTGAATGAATGTCACGAATATGGCAAGCTGAAACACACCATTGAAGCCCTCAAAAGTAGGAATTTGACACACTTTTCAACTAAGAAAATCATAGGATTGAACAAAACCTCGCCTCATGGCCATGTAAACAGTTAAAAGCTGGTAACAGGTATTGAAAGAGCAATCTCGAAATGTTCACTTCATCTTTATTACCTGATCATTTCTCCTCAAATGAAACAAAGCTAGTAGATGAGTCGGTGACGTCGGACAGGTATTTTCGGTTTCAGAGATTATGTAGGGTTTGCCATTTACTGAATGTGCCCATAAATTCGAGGGTCATGGTTTTAAGGTATAAGAACCTCGTCTAGCTAATCAACACTTCCATCATAATTAAAACTAAAATTCTAGGTAATGAACCGGATTCACAAATGAATTACTAGCAAGGGCCGAGGGATCCACACTCCACACTATTGGAGATGCTGCATCCCTAAACTAACGTCTCCTCTGCTCGTGCGTAATTGGGGATATTTTGGAAGAACACCATATTAGATAAATTGGGAAAAAAGGGGTCCCAATTGGTACGTCACCTGGATCCAAAGAAGTTCACCCAAAATCAGATTCAAAGATATCAGCTTCAATATGAACCACTAAAACTTTCTCCCTCGTAAATTCCTCCTCTCAAGTGAGGGCACGCGTACAAAAAAATGCTGAGCTCAACTGTACATGATCATGTACAACCTGCAGAAATCCCAGAATGTAGCCTTTTTCCCAATTTACCTAATATGGTGTTCAAGGCAGAAGGCTCTCAAATGCTGGCTCACTTCCAGCATGCTGCCATGAGACCCCTTTCAACGCCATGTAGTCCACAAGAGCCACCAACTCATTTCTGTGCGCTGTCTTCGAGAACCGATTCTGAGCTTGGCTTGCCGGAATCAGGCAGCGAGCATCAACCATCAGTGCGGAAGATTCAGCAGAGCGGAGCTAGGTTCGCCGCGGATTGTTTACAACTAGCTAGCAACAGGAAGAATATATCGAAAAAAATGGACTCTTCCATGAAAAATGAAACCCAAAACTCTGATATTGAGGAAAAAACGGAGTCTATGTTTTGCAAAAATTGCATTGAGATGTCCATTAATTTAGCCGTGATTATTTGCCAAAAGAAGTGACATAATCTTCTCAAAAGGTTGATTTCAGCTAAGGTTTATATTTTGGGCAGTGACACGATCAAGGTACCCCAAACGGACCAGCCGGACATTTGGAAAGGACCATTGATGCGCAAATTGCACCTACTTGAATCTAGGGGGGAAATTTGAATGTGCAAATGCCAACTGATAAGGCATTTTCCTTATGCTCTTCTTAAGTTAAGGTATGTACACCCATAAGCGCCAAACTAAGGGTTTTGAACATGATGAGTATCAATAAGCAACTAGCAAATTATAGGATTCTATTAGGAACAGAAAAATAAAACAGGATATTCATTAAAAGGGGAAAAAGCTTACAAAGTGGTGAGCCTATGAGCGGTGAGCCAAGATTTTGTGAGCGGGAATCAATTTTGAGCTCCAAATTAATGGAAAAACTTAAAAAACAACAATTTTTCAAGAGATGAATGTTTATAATCTGCAATTATAAGGTCCTATGTACACATTTATAAATAAAATTTAATATTTTGACAAAAAAATTACGCTCACGGCTCACGGCTTACAGCTCAGTGCTCTCAATATAGCATTCCCCAAATGAGAGGTAATGTAAAGGAAAGTTGACAAAAGGTTTTATGTCAATTCAACTCGATTTGAGCTAAATTGACATAAAACCTTTCAAATTTTACCTAAAATTAGAAGGTTTTATTGCAATTTAGGTCAACTCAACCTAAATTGCAATAAAACCTTTCAAAACTAACCTGAAATTGAAAAGTTTTATGTCTCCTTTGGTTATTTTGGGAGGTGCCCAATCTCCCATTTTACTAAATATGAGGTTCAAGGCACCCAATTTGGGTGTTTGCAAAACTTTGAAGACAGATAAAGTCTTATCAAATCACTATTTCTAGTAATTTTTTTTAACACAAGTTTTTTTTGAAGTCTATTTTCAACATCAAAAATCTGATTTTGAGAATGAATGTTCATGATTTTTCTATTCAAGATTATGTACAAAGGTGTCCTCTGCAATCTTGAGTTTTCTAGCTTTGGAAGATCTTGAAAATGAGCTTCAAATACACTAGAGCTTGGAGAAAAATCCACATTAGAAATCTATTTAAAAAATATATAAGAGTAGACTTTGAAAGTCGTAAATTGGTTGAGGTTAAACATGTAATGACCTTGAACCTCATATTTTTTTGATGACCAATTTTTTAGATTTGACATGTGAAATGAGGATTAGAAAACCTCAAGTCACTTTCGCAATTTTAACACCCTCATGTTCAAACGTTATAATCTTTCAAACTATAAGTGATATTGTTGAGTTTTCTTTTTCCATGAAATCTCTAACATGTCAAGTTTAAATTTGTATGGTTATAGTTTAAAAAAACTTGATGAGATTTATGAAAAGGTTGGTTGATTGTTCACTTTCCTAAAAATGCCAAGAAGTTCAGAAAGGCCTTGGGCATTTAGGGGTTAAGCTAGCCAAGCCCTTGCGGTTCTCCAAGTTGGGTTGTAACAACCCAATACTAGTGGGTTCATTGTGGGAGGCAGTTAATAGTGCAAAACAGCCCCTCAATCCCTAAGCGCGTAGGCCAATTTCACCAAAATCAGGGTTTTTGGAGATTGACAACTTTGATGCATTGTATCTCAGTCAATCGGATGATCCACAAAAAGTGACCATTGAAAATAGTGGAACACCTACTTAGAAAATGACTTGCAAATTTTGGGAACAATTGACCGTGGGAGATGGGAGGTTATGACATTTGATCAAACAACATGTGACGATAAAATCTTATTTTCTAGTAGGTAGTTGCTATTTGATGATTTTTACAAAATTCTATAAGCCCATGATTCATCTTAAATTTTGTGGGCAGCAAGATTAGATGTGAATGCACACACTTATAAATTATTGAAGATTGCACTTGTTTTTATGTCAAGTTTTAGGGCTTCAAATTGCTATTGCATGGAAAACAATGACTGGCACAATTGGTGACAATTGCTATAATAAGGGTCTAGAACATGCTTGAACCCTTACCAACAACTTTCCCGCTGCCACAAAGCTTACATATGGAAGCTTGTAAGGGATATTGAGCAATTGTAGCTTGTAAAATGCTGCTTGCCACCACACCTCTATTCCCCATACGGTGTTTCACCCAATCAAAATCTCTTGCAGCACTTGTACAACATTTGGCTTTCCTCGCCATTACTCCATTGGCATGGACAACTTGAATGCCTTCATAATTGTAGTTTATAACAAGATCAAAAAGTTAGATCCAATGCCTCAAAATAAGGCTTTTAAATCATGGGAGGCGATATATGAGGCGCTAGGGTGCTCAAGGGTTAACCCCTAAAGGACCAGCCCCTCAACCCCTAAAGGAGGATTTGGGTATGTATTGACAAATTTTCTAGTTTGTATGATTTTTTGAAACTTTCATTAAAAATGGGAAATCAAAAACTTACGTGGGCATCTAATTTTTTATTCATTCCTATATTCAATGAAGAAGTTTTGAAAGAGTTTATCAAAACTAAGAAAAGAGGGGCAATTAGGGAGAGCCACTGCTTTGTAAGTGGATGTTGGCTCCAAAGAGGGTTAGCCCTTACAAGCACAAGGTGTGGCCACTTGGGCAAAGGGGAGAATGCTATCTTGTGAGCGGGGATCTGTGAGCCTTGAGCAATAAGTCTAATTTTTTTGTCAAAATATTCAATTTGACCTATAATTGTGTATTTTATGATTATACCTTTTAAAAAAATGGCCATTTGTTTAGATTTTCCATCGACTTTGAGCTCAAAATCAATTCTCACTCACCAAATCCTTGTTCACCACTCACAAGCTCACCATTTTACACTCACAAATGCTAACGTCATTTGAGCAAAGTAAAATGGAGTGGAAAAGGCCCATTTTTGGAAACTCCCAACCCTCCATTTCTTTTGCCCCTTGTATAATTTGATATTTTAATTTTTTGAGCGGTTGTGTATTTGTTTTTTGGTTTCCCTTTTTTGAAGTTGTAACCTTGTAAGAGGTTAAGATTCCTCAATTCTCACCATTTGGATCATTGTATTCTGATTTAAGGAATGTACATAATGCCTCCAATTTTGCGAGGGGAATTTGTTAATTTCATGACCTAGCATCATTGCAAGACTTTATATAGTATGTTGTGCTCCTCCAATTCATTTGAAAATTCTCTCACATATCTAATCTGGTCTTCTACATGGAAGAATTAAACCTCAATTTTTTGTAGAGCAACTTTTGTATTGTAAGACTGGTCAAAGGCTTCTAAAGGTTTTGGGCATGATGGAATTTTTTTTTTCTTAGTTTGGATGTCAATATCTCATTCTTCTTCATAAATGAGTTCATTTTTCCCCACAAGTACCTCCCATAGTCTTGGGCAAGATCCTACAATTAAGTTTTTTAATAAAAACTATTTTTTCTACATTTTTACTCATTTCCCTAGAAGTGGAAATATTTGGTGACTTTTACCAAAAAAAGAGGTTAGGTCCTTTAGCCCTTAACCTCTAAAATTCTTTTGTGTTCAAAGGCCCAAAATTGCTTCAAAATAACAATCTCCAAACCAGGGTCAAAATCTTCATTGAAACTTACTTTTTAGCAAATCCAACCGTAGGGTCCTTTGGTTGACTTGCACAAGTACATTATCCCAATTTTTTTGAATGATTATCCCCACTAATTGCAAGATCATTGTGCCTAAACTTCAAAATGTAGGTTTTTCTAGTCCTTCCAAAAGGTGAAGTTTTGTTTTTCAATCTTTTTAGAGAAAAATACGTATGTTTTATTTCTTGTGAAATTTTTGCAATATGTTGAAAAATGGGTTGAAAGCATATATAAAAAAATTTAACCAAAAAAAACTTTGGATTCATTTTTACAAAAATGGTAACCTGAAAGGTATTGATGAATGAAAGATATAACTAATATGCTAATAAGTTTTGGAAGAATTTGAAAATTGCTAATCCCAATGGTGAGAAAGCTCTAACAGACAGTTAGTAACTTTCATTTTCATTTAAAAATTTTCAAAATTGAGAGTAAAAGATAACTTTATATGTTTTTTCTACCCTCTTCCTACCTTCATTACCCTCAAATTTAAACTCATTTTAACTCTTACCTCATTATTTGGAATTGAGTGATTCCATTTTTTTTGAGTAGGTATCAACCTATAAAGTTCTAAAAAATATATATATATATACATATATTTTTTGCTACCCGGTTTGACATTGAAATTGAAAAAACCTTATAACTTTTGCATTACTTATTGGAATGACAAGAAATAAAGCTTTACATGTAGATTATGATGAGTAGCATCCATCCTAAAAAATTCATGAAAATTTTCCAAATTATGAAGTCAATAGAGCCTGCCCGAGTTCTCATAAAACCCAAAGTGGACTCCTTGGGCCTTTAGGGGTTAAAGGACTGTTGGGTGGCCCATGGCCTGCCCACACTGTAGCTTCAACTGTATTTTTATTGTAACCTCAATAGTGTTTTGGTTGATGGGCACCAATAGTATTGCTTTTAAAAGTTTCAAAAGTCAATAGTGCATGCCAACCTCATGAAAATTGCAATAAGGGCAGCTTGTGACCCAACTCCGTGATTTTGAATTTTCTCACAATTTGGGTTACCTAAAAATATGAGTATATTTTAAAAGATTGTTACTTGCCTTTTATGATGAATTATTTGTTTACGGTCACTTTGAAAAAATAAACAAATGAAAAACAACTTTTCTCTGTTGTATAAATTGTTTTTTTGAAACCAGAGGACAAAAAACGTCCTCATGGGCGTTTAGGAGTTAAAGTTAACCCTCAAAGGCTGTGCCTATGATCACTTAGTTGCATATAAAGCTCTTCACTTTGTATACTGCCATTTGGAAGCTACATGTGAATTTTCTTTTTGTTTTTTGGTTTTCAAAGAAGCAAACTCCTTCCTTCAATATATCATATATTTTAAATATCTTTTGTGAAAATATAAAGATAAGATGAATTTTTGAAGAAAAAAGTGAAAAAAACTTACATCAAATACTGAATAAGCTAAAAATTTATGGAAAGTTCATTATAGGTTTGTAACATGGTGTAAAACACTTTGGTGTGCTCCAAATTTCCATTCAATTCTATTATTAGAAAATTCAAAAACTGTGGATTTAGATCCAAATTTCACTTGGCAAAAAAATATCCAATTTGGGGAGCTTTTTAATTTTTGACTTTTTTGAGTTGAAGCAAAAACTAGAGTTAATGACCTTTATTTTGATGGTCAGTCTCAAATTCAAAAATACATGATTTTTATGGATTGAATTCAAGTCAAGAAAAATATTTACAATTAGAAAAATACACAAGAAAAATAATTTCTTGTGAACTGTTTATAAAAAAATCTCTTGTAAAAAATCATGACTACTTCAATGAGGAAATTTTCAACACCATCCAAGCAACTCCTCTCAAGCAAATCCCAGAATAAGCGTTGGATGAAAATATTTTGTTACCATGAATGAGCACTATTCAAAAATCATCCAAACGCCACAATTTGACGCTATGAGCTTTTAGAAGTTATTAGGGGGTTTCAAATATGTCATTCACCACCAATTTTGTTCACGTAAACGAAATTGGTGAATAATCTGGCCAAGTCCCTCCTTGAACAAGTCATGACAACCTCATGAGGTTATGACATCATATTCACCAATGAACAAAAACTAGTTCACTACAATTCCTTCACTGTTTTTTTGAGATGTCTGAAACCCTCCATTACATTGATAGAGGTGTGGACAAAAAGATCCATTCTTGGTTGAAAATTTTCTCATGTAATCAATTCTTCACCAAATCTTAAACCAATTACAAATTTTAAAAGCTTATGAGGGGGGACAACATGCGTTAAAATTTGAAGTGGATACTATTCTAGCTCCATGGCTTTAATCCATGTCAAGTGAAATTATGCATTATCATATACTCTAAATTCATCAACCTTTAGTCTTCCACTAACAAATTTTCTAGCTTTTAACCTCCTTTTATAACTTGAAATTGCCTCAACTCAAGCGAGGTTCTTGTAGATAGAGAGAGGGACACGATGCACTAAAATTTGACTTGAATCAAATTAGACAAATTGTTAATAAAAAGCATTTGGAAAAAAAATTAACTTATGATTATATTACTTATAAAATCATTACAAATCCACCATCAATCTAAAACCAACACATTCTCAATTTGTAATTAGAAATTTTGAGATTCATAATTTAAAATTTTGAATATAATGAAGTATTGAGTGTCCACGAGGGGTGTGATGTAGGAATGCATCTTTGCGTCCCCATCTCTACACGCTTTATAAACCCACAACATTGATAATTAACGTGAAAAAAAAGTGCTACTTGGCAGTTTAGCAAGCCATCGAGAGCTCCAATGTAGCTTCCTCTTACCCTTTTCTATTCATGTCCAAACAAGCCAATGGCCGCTTGCTTTTCGTTTGGAGTCCAAGCCTAAGAGTCCAAACCATGCCATTTGAGCCCAAATTTCAGCACACATAGTCCTAAGAATATCTCAAGCACTCATTATAATGAGATTATCATGGGTCTTTTCTATTATGTCTAAAATCATTGAAGTCAAAAAGGTGAGGAAGCCATGACCATAAGCTTTGAAAATTTTAGAGAAGTAATGGAGAAAGAGATCAAGTGGAGCTTTGAAATTTCAATTTCATCAAACACTAGCGTTGACTATTCCAATATAACATTTTTTAGGCATTATATTTTGATAAAATTTGACAATGGTCCTAAGGTCACAAGGACAAGGTGGCCTTCCATTTTTGGTGGACCTGGTTTTTAGAAATGAAGTTGTGTCAAATCTTACCTTTTATACATTACAAAGTTTTCAAATTTTCACCTTCAATTTTCTGTATAAAAATTTTGGAACAGATTTCAGAATTTGTGCCAATGAGTGGCAACAATTGTGACTTGTTAAGGCTTTAACATGGCCTTGACTCTTGGTACAAAACATCCGTAAGTCAAAACTTGTTCATCATCAAATAAGCAAGGTACATACAATAGGTGTGTAGTTTTGACGTTGTCCTAATGGGACCACAAAATATGATGGCATCAAGATAGAAGAGAATTTTTTTCTTAAACATTTTGCAACTAGGTCAAAAAATTTAGCAACATTTTGCACTATGTTTGAAGTTACAAGCCTCACTAAATTCTTAAAATATTATTGGTCAAGAAATCAAAAGTTGGAACTTTAGCCTCACACATTGTTCTAAGTCTTAAATCCTTATTTGTCTGAGAAACACTTACATATCATCACCTTTTGAAAGTTTTGGAACTAAAAAGGTAGGAGTTTGCTCCAAGAGTTGAGTATGGCAAAAAGAATCCTAAAACAAAAGCCAAGCTCCAACAATTTTTTACATTGAGAAGACACAAAGTATTTATTTAGTATTTTTTTCAATGTTTTTTTCAACAAAATCAATTATAGATCTAGCCTTGAATTTGAACTTGTTGAGTTGGGACTTGGAATATGATTTAAAAAGTTCTTTTAAAGTGTTCATCATACTTGTAATTACTTTAGGACTTGAGATAGTAAAAATCACAATAGATTCATTAGCTTTGTAGAAAGACATAGCATTTCTCTTGCTATTGTATCCACTTTGGGACAAGTCGACAATGGATATACTAGTTTACAAACATTTGTGCAACTCTTATTCATATACTATAGAAACATGAATAGAGTTAAATTAGCTTTTGTTCAAGCAAATTTCATCCATTTTAGTGGATAAGTATTAGGGAATTGCTAAATCCACCACATCCACTATATTGCACCATGTTTAGGAGTTCCTTAAAGAAAAGGATTTCTTGATATATTGAATGACTACTTAATGATGCCTAGTAGACGTATTCCACAATTTTTTTTCTTTTTTCTTTTCCTTATCCATTGTTCTTATCCTTTAACTTCCATAATTCAAAATATACATAATCCTAGAATAAGTATGTTTACCATCATCATTAAATGATCATTCAATAAATATAAAATTTGCTGGTCTTTTCTTTCTAAAACTTCTAAACATGATGCAATGTGGTGGATGTGGTGGAATTAGCAAAAATTGTGGTGGATTTAGCAATTCCCTAAGTATTAATGTAAAACAATTCTCATGCATGCATTGGAATAGATCACAATATTTCTAAGGAATAACTTTTAGAATGTGCCCTTGCAAGTGTTGAAGTGCACAATATATGGTAAGTATAGCAACTTTTGCAACAACAACCACAATGAGAACAAAAGGAACTATAAAATGCTCTAATTGATATGAATTTGTACTATATTTTTTAGGGAATAATGGAATTTAAATAAATATTGTAAACTAACATGTCAAATTAGGAACAATCTAGTTGACCACTTTTGATTGCCCACTATAATAGGGCTTGATTGCAATTGTTCACAATTGACCAAAACCTTATGCAAACACCATATAACATTGATTTCAATCAATTACCATGAAGTACTGGCACAAGTTATAGAAATTTAAATAAATGCATTAGGTTGTTGATTGGTTTGTTTTGAATTCCAATATTGTATATCTCAAAAAATCACACTAGGAAACAAACACACACATGCTTCTCAAGTCAACATGTCAAGATGTGCTTTTAATTGTCCAGATTCAAAGATAACAAAAATAGTGACGTAAGTGGGAAACCATGCACCTCAAGCAAACAAAAAGCACAAACATGCCAACATGCACTTCAAGCAAGTAAAGAGCTAGTTATTCTCCAAATATAATTTATCTAACAGTAGCCTCACAATTTTGGATCTAAGTGTTTATGAACCTAAGAGCATCACAACTGATTAATGAAAAGGCAACTTACTCCAACCAACAATCTAGAGTGCTATAATTTAACTTTTAGGCAATGAAACTTGAATGTGCAAAAGATGACATGTTGACACAAAATCATCCTAATAATAATCCTTGGCATAGCCAAAAGTGTAAACTTGTCAAAACTTCTTTACTACATTGTAACAATTTAGACTCTATTATCTCTAGCATTTAGTCTTGAAGTAGTATAATTAGCATGGAAAACAAGAATAGGTGAAACGTATAAATTGCAAGATTGGCTCACTTGTGTATGATGCATTATAGTACAATAATCCGTCAAGAACACATGGATTTCAATACAACATATGAATTTCAGTACGTAGTACTTTCCACAAACACCAAAAGTTTTAATTAAGGAAATGACTAGGAGGACACCCCCCAATTGCTACATGGACATCCCTATAGCCCAATCTATTAGATTTGAGATTTTTATTACGTGGAAATATGAAATAAAATCAAAAAAATATTTAGCGCACATTTGTGTCTACAAGCGTTGCAAATATACAACAAATTTGTCTCATTTGTGATGTGGTCAAGAGTTAAACTTATAAATGAAAGGAGCAATTGATTTAGCTCTTGACCATGTCACAAATAAAACATATTTGCTATAGGTTTGCAATACTTGTAGGTACAAATGTGCACTAAAATATTGTTTTGATTTTATCTCATATTTCAACATAATAATACTCTCAAATCTAATAGATTGAGCGATAGGGGTGTCTGAGTAGCAATTGGGGTGTCCCCTAGTCATTCCCTTAATTAAATGTAATAAAACACAACAGATTAAACAAGGACAAGCTTTGTTTGATCATTTTCCATCAAGTCAAAGCTAATCCAGAAAAAACATGAAAAAGTGAACAATACACATGTGTTGTCATCGCTAAATTTGCTTTTACAACTGCAATTTCACATACCTGTAATCATTAATAATCCAAATGATAATAGATTAAAAGAAAAAGTTAGCCAAGGTCATGGATTGCTTTTAGCATAAAAAACGTGTGCTTAGTTGGATGAGGGAAAATATTCAAAAAGTCAAAAAACCCTATGTGACAACAAAAAAAAATTGCTTTAAATTATCAAGCCATAAGTTGAACAAAACCATATCAACATCAAAAGGTTGATGTCATGTCAACAAGTTTTGGATTACTCATACAAGTCTAAACTTTCTTGACTTTTCATATAATTCTTGACTATGCAAACATTAGTAAATGTTTCTAGATATTTTGCTTGAATCTTCCAGTGCTTTGTATATCTCATGATAATGGATTATCATTTATGAACCTAGGACTTCTAGGAGAATTTGTAAATGTGTAAATGCAACATTTGTAGAAATTATTTTGCAACCTAATACATTTATGTACCTTTAATACATATACAATACATGACATTTATAATCAACAACTCTTGAATTTGAGTTGACAATTTAGTGCTACGTAAAAAAAACTATCAAAATCCAAAACCATCAAGATGAAGCCTAAGTTTTGTTCTTCTTGCTGATGGATATATTGGTGTTATACTTTAATATTCTTGGTTATGAGTGTCATGCACTACAATGATTTCAGTGTATCATTAATTTGGTTGGCCTAATGCCATTCTACACACTGAATCTTTGAATCAATATCTTTTCAAATTTTAACAAATAAATAATAAGGTCTTTGTAAATATGAAATGACAAACTCGTTAAGACCAGCTCAACCTCCTCTACCAACTGGATTTGCTCAGAAATTGGCTTCAACTCTAAGTCCAAACCGGCCCCAAGAGACCTCCACAAGTAGGGAGTAATGAAACATGTTTGCAATCCATCAAATAGTGTATTTAGGTTGCCTTAACAATTAGGTTGCCTTACCTTGGCAAACTTAGTTCATGATTCACCTTGGATCACCTAAAGATGCATGCAACTCTCTTTAAGCTACAACAATTCCAATTTTTGTTTAAATTTTCAGCTTTCTTGCTCCCTAATCCCAATCTATGCTTGCTTCCTTCATTGTTTCTTAGAATAATTAATGAAAAAAGTTACTATAATCTTGGTAAACATTTGGATAGTGTGGAATGTCGATAAACTAGTATGGGGCAACCTAAATGCACTGTTTGTCGTAGAGTGTAGAGTACAGGCATGTATGTAGCTCAAATTACGCTGGATAAAGATAACCAGCAACGCTTCGGAGTTGAGGCCCCATGTGAGGTTGCCCAAAATCCTGAGATCCAGGTCATGACCAGTTGCAAAAATACTTGAAGTTCGTGAACAAACTCCTGCCAAGGTTACAAAAATGTGAAAACCCCAAAATTTATTTGAAATTGGACTATTCATGTACAGTGACAAACAAAACCGAGTATTCAAAATAGAGAACTCAAGTTTAACTAGAGTTATGTGGCACTTGGTAACATGAATTGTTAAAGTGAATGATAGAAGTGTGAAAAAAACTTGTTTCAATCATGTGTGTGAAAACAAAAAGTGGAAAAGTGATAAAGTGCTTTAGAACCAAGAGTTTGAACCACTTAGGGTTTTAGTACTTAGTCTTGTTCAAAGCTGTTCGTCGCACTTCAAAATTTGTTTCTGTGAGTGTTTGCGCTTGTTCTGGAGAGGTTGTTGGTGTGTTGCAATTCTACATCTGTGGACTTTGTGGGGATAGTGAGGGTTTTCTATTGTTTGAGTATGGCTCTTGTAATTGAGATGAAGAGAACCATTGCTTTGTCTCAACTTTGGAGCAGTCTGTCAATACAGAAAGTAGCTATTTCAATTGGTATGAGTCAATCATGGGTGGCTCAATTACAAAAGGAAATTGCTAGAGAGGTAGAGAAACAAAAAGGAAGGAGTCCAAAGCATCTTAATGCAAGAGAGAGGCGACATTGCGCAACCCTACTCACTGAAGGTTGTCTTGGAATTGCGTCAAAGACAACAAAACAATTTTGAAGCAAGACAGGTAAAATCGTGTCTGACATTACTGTGAGGCGTGCTTTGAGAGGTGAAGGTTTAGCTGCACGCGTGCAACAAAAGAAACATTTTTTGGCACGGAGACACGTTTTGGCACGTTTGAGGTTTGCTCAAAAGGCATGCAAACTAGACAATTCATGATTGCAAACGTGTTATCTTCAATGATGAGACGAAGATAAATAAGTTCAATTCAGATGGTAGGTCCTGGTGTTGGATTAGAAATGGAGAGCATGTTCAATTGCAGCATCTTTGTCAAATAGTGAAACACAATGGCGGGCATACCATGATTTGGGGTTGTATGACAGCATTTGGACCTAGAGCTTAGTATAGGATTGAAGGTATTATGGATCAACATAAGTACAAATTTATTTTAGAAATTTTTTGTGGTCTACAATTTGGCATTATAGTATGGATCCAAGCAACTTAGTGTTTCAACAAGATAATGATCCAAAACACACACGCAAGTTGGTGCAAGAATGGTTTAAATCGCAACCATTTGCGCTTCTCCAATGGCCTGCTCAATCTCTAGACTTGAATCCCATAGAGCATTTCTAGGCTCTTTTGAAACGGCAATTGAATGAGTTTTCTATGCCTCCAATAAGAATTGAAGAATTGTGGGAGCTTGTGTGTACAATTTTCTCAAGTTTTTGTTAGGAGGACTGCTTGACATTGTATGAAAACATGCTGCAAAGAATTGTTGTTGTATTAGTTGCTAAAGCTATTGGATGGATTATTGAAGTTCAAGAAGTAAGTTGAACAATACTGAGTACTTGTATATAGTTGTAGATTATAGGTTGTAAGAAATTATATACTTTTTAATTTGATTTATGATTTTGCATACATGTTCACAACTCTATTTGCTTATGAGTACAATTTATAGCTCTCATAAATGTTATGTAGATTGTTTGTAATTGTATTTTGAAGTTCACTTCTTGAAAATAGTACTCAGTTTTGTACATCACTGTAACTCAAGACTTTGGGTGCAAAGTATACGGATATCTCCCCAATTTGAGAGGCACAAGATGTTTTGCATAGGCTTTCCAGTATTTTACATATAGAACTTACAAGTGATCAAGAGATCTCTTAAAGTTTTGCATATGGATTGTTATGACATGGTTTAGAATTACTTAACCCTTAGAGGATGGATGGATCACCGTGGCTTGCCATGCCTATAGCAGTCTACAATGTTTTGCACATGGGCACAAGTAGTATTGCCTCGAGTATTGTTTCAAAAAGTTGGAAAAGTCAATAGTGCATGGTGCCCTCAAAAAAATTGCAAGAAGGGCAGCTTGGGAGCTAACACCATATTTTTGAATCTTATCACAATTTGAGTTACAGAATAAAATGAATGCATCTCAAGAGGTAGTTTTTTGTCTCTATGTGTTTATGATCACTTCTGAAAAAAATCATAGACGTAGGACGTTTTTTGTCCTCCTCGACGTTTAGAGGTTAAATACATCATCTTCATTCTATTATTCAACATGGCACAAGGCTTGCTTGATAACATGTCGAAGGCGACATATTTAGCTCACCTGGTGTTGAACTCTGAATATTCAATAATCAGATACATTGACATTGTGCTCTCCAAAAATATTCCAAATAAGCATGACTATACAATAGAGTGCCTTCTAACAAGACCTCAAGTTCTTTGAAGCTCAACTAGCCATTATTGCAATTTGTTTAATAAGAACAAGCCCCATAGCCTAACTAGTATTTTTTCCATGAACATGATTTGTAAATATGTGTCTTGAGATTGCTAGCATTTGATCTTATGAATTTATTAATTTTGAAATGTTCAATTATTATTATTCATAAAGACAACGCTATTTTGTGAGCGTAAAGCAATGAGTTGTGAGCATTAAGTCAAGAATTTTGTGAGTGGAAACCAATTCTAAGCTCAAAATCAATGAATTTTTTAAAAATGACAAAATTTTCAAGGGATGGAAATTAAAATGCACAATTGTAGGACCATATGTATACAATTATAAGTGGAATTTATTATTTTGACAAAAATACTAGGCTCACTGCTCATAGCTCACAAATCTTTACTCACAAAATAGCATTTCCCTTCTACGAGTGGTTGTGAAAAAGCATTCTACTAATTAATAGTTGCAAATGGTTTTCTTCATTAGTTAGTCTCTCACTATCTTTATTTGCATAATCCAATAGATACGTTGGTAGGTCATCATTATATACTACTTTTCCATGTAGCAAGTTCTTATGGCAAATACAACATGAGTTTGTTCTCAATGATTCCCGCAAAGTTGATAGACTTCATAGACAAAAGAGTTATGGTGACAAGCTTTTAATGCAAATCATGTTTGTTCATACAAAAATAGAACTCCACACCAAGGAAGATGCTCTTAACAGTTTACTAAGTCTACTCCACAAGGTGGGTTGACTTAGTATTGAGTGAACTTTCTACAACAACCATGATTTTGTGTTATAGGTAGTTTGCCCTACATGCCGTGGTTATGGTATCATCTAAAAGATAATTGAGTCAAGATTTTGTATCAAGTTTCAAAATTCTGAATGAGTGAAGTATGTGTTAATTATCAAGGTTTCAATGAGATAGGGTTAATTTTAAGCTCAAATTTAAAATTGTCCTATAATCCTCCCTTAGATTTTTTTATTTATAAGTTGCTACATGGCGGCATACATGATTATATTTTGTCATTTTCAATTTTGGCCTTCTTCTTCCTTTCCTTGACCTTTGTGGCCATTCATAAGAGTTAGCTCAGTTGAAAAATTTCAATTGTTTTTTTTTTTTTTGCAATTGAAGTTAATATAGCTAAGGCATTGGGATTATATAATGAATGTTTAATTGAGGTCTTCATAGCTAATATGCTCTATCTTGAGTATCTTTTGGTCAAAAACACCATATTAAGTAAATTGGAAAAAAAATGCAATTTTGGGACTTTTGGATTTTATGCTTTTTGAAGATTCTCTAAATGCACTTTAATAAACAAAAAATCCAAAACTCCCAAAGTAAGAACTGTAAGACCTTTTTGCAATACAATAAACTCAAATCTGAAGCAAATTCCTAAAAGATATGAGTATTTGAAAATAGAGAAGTGATGATAGGGCACACTACCTGTAGTGAGGTTTGGTTTTCTGATTACTTGTAGCAAAGAAGTTCAAAGTTGCTGAAAGATTATATATATCTCTCTCTCCCAGAACTTGTATACACTGATTGGGTTTGAACGTGATCATCAACAGTCGCTCCAGATGTGGAGGCTCGAGGGTTTGGTAAAAGGCTGGCCAACCTGCTTCCTAGATGGCATCAATCTGTATGTAACAAAAAGCAGAAATATAATAAGAATATGAGGTTGAGCTTCACGGGAATAAAATAACAAATATGCGTAGGCATGGCATAGCTTGAGAAATTAATTTGAAATGCAAATTTGCTTCAGTTACAACAATTTATGGTAAGCTGTTACGTAGTCAGCCTTGTTTCGGAATACTCGTCTCCGTGTCTAAGTTATGATCATTTGAAACAGGATAACATTATTTTGTGAGCATAAAACGGTGAGCCCGTGAGTGGTGAGTCCAGATTTTGTTAGGAAGAACCACTTTTGAGCTCAAAATCAATGAAAATACTTAAAAAACAGCAAGATTAGTAAGATTTTCAAGAGATAGAACATTTATAACGCAAAATTTAAAGATCCTATGTACACATGTATAGATGAAATTTAATCTTTTGACAAAAAAATCTAACCTCATGGCTCACTGATCCCCTCTCACGATTTAGCATTCCCCATTTGAGACATCACCAAGTTTCGAAGCTTTGCTCTCACCAAAAGTCTTGGTGTTTAAATGGCCAGGAACAACCGTCGTCTATCCAATACACTCTCAGCTGCTGCCAGTGGCCAAACATGCAGTTAATTGGCTTCTGAAAGTATGACAAAGGATTTTTTTTCTAAAACACACAATGGTATTGAATGTAGAAATCATAGAAACTATTCGTTTTTTCAAGTTTTTGACAATTTCTAATGCAGAGAGAACTTTGGCAAGTGCAACAATTGGAAGCTGTGAGTGTGTTGCAGTAGACTTTGAAGCTTCGGATTGCCCATGGTTGAGAAAACCTAGCTCCCCATATGCAGCCCATCTAAGTTACAACACTTGGCGAGGATGCAAAAGGGGCCCTCCCACCGCTCACCGGATTTTGTGTTGTCAAAGCACTTTGACTTGATCCATGGCACTTTTTTTCTATTGCAGAAATGAACTTGACTCAAGGAAAGACTTGACCACAGCCTCTTTACCTGACCTTTTCACATCTCCAGTGGCCGCCTGGTCCAAAAGGCCCACAAAAAGGCAACCAAAACAAGGATCTTAGGATTTTGGTTGTTTGTTTTTATTTTACTATTATTTTGTTTGTTTGTTAGTTGTTTTTTTTTTTCTATTTGGATAACTAGATGGAATAGAATATCTATATAATTCTATAGTCTGTGTAGGAGGAGTGAGGGGCCTGTGTCCAGCTCTTGCGCACCTTCAGCAGACAATGCAGTGAATAATGAACTTTTGTTTTGCTTATTTTTCTGATCAAGCGACGTGCCTAGAATGTATATATGTAGGTTAGGAGTATTTTTGATAGAATCGGATATTTGTGCACACTTATCCGTGAAAGAAGCTATCGTTAGTGACTTTCATCCAAATGTTGGCAAACCCTGTGTTTTTTTAGAGGAATTTTGCATTTCCATCCATTTTCACCCTTCTTTTTTTGGCGGATATGTGAAAAGTACTCCTTTTTTTTCATATATAAATGCTCTAATATTCTGAAAATATAATAAAACATCCCCGAGTCTTTGCGTGTAGTACTGTGGCTTAAAGTTGATTTTTTATTTTCACAGTTTCATTTCTTAGAGGTCATAATAATATATATGAATTTATATTACGTCAAGTGGTCATATTCATATCTGTTGCACATGCAAGACTTGAGTGCTTGCTCTCCTCATCTAATACTTTTCATTCAAATGTGATGCTTCTTTGAGTGTATAACGTTGTAAGTTGTAACATGAGCAACAGGGCGGCAGTTACAAGCTGTGAGAGGTTATGAGACAAAATAGGCTTCAATACAAAAGTGTAGATTTTCATATACGATATATGTTTTTATTTGTATATAGTGCTCGCTATACATCTTAAGACATTTTCTGTGTTTTGAAACTACACAAGCATTTAATATTTTTGGAAAATAACAGGGTATTTTCTGTACTTTTCTTAATTTTAAGTGTTTTGGTACTTGTAGAGCCAAAATAAGCTAGTGAGTGAATTTGAACAACAAAAAAAGTTCTACTAAAAACTTTGCTTTAGTTACCATCATTGCATTGAAATTGATACTTTACATCTTTCATGATTTAAAGTTCATCACCTTGATTCAGTTCTACCTAAATACAATTTATTCATGTAATTGTGAACTATGTTTGCAACAGTATGAATTAAGAAAAACTGAAGGAGATCTCCCAATGTTTTGCATGTTTCTCCAATTTCTCTAATTTAAATTGTTGTTTATGGACTTTGCATTTTGCATTTAGTTGAAGATGACATACGTGCTATGTGTTTTATTTTATTTTCTTCTTTGGGCTCAAATGTCTATTTTTGGACAATATCTTCTAATATTTTTAGTAGTTTTGAAATAAGAGCTATGTATTAAAAATATTGTTTAGGTATTGTTTACAGTCTTTACACACCTATTACAAAATACTCTAGAAGAATGAGAAAAATACCCTCCTTATTAAACGGATCTAAGAGAAACAGCGTGCAATCATACCACATTAAAATTTAACAAAATGTGAACCAGATGAGATGACTTGGCGCTAGTAAGTCACAAATCCAGTACATGAGGCCAAAATTACCACCATGCATTATCTCCTCAAAATGCGGCTCAAGGTCCGCGTAAATTTCTTCATGTTGGTTCAGTATACATGGTGTTTGAAATGCATGCAGAGCCCTAATTAATTAAAAACTAGAAGGTGTTGTGATAAAATACAAGTCCACTCATTCAAAAGAACTATGAATGTGAGTGGAATTTGCACTATGAATGTGAATGGAAATTTGTCTTACCTTCTAATAAGGCAGTTTGTTCAAAATGCAAGTTCTTTTTACATTAACTCAGAATTTGCTTAGCATAGTCTAGTAGCTTGCACAAATTTTCACTTGGCACACAATTGCATTATTCACGCTTTTTCAGTACTTGAAAACTTGCAACTAGAATTCTCTGGCATGCATTAGTGTTCACAAATGTAGCCAAGCCTTACAAATTACAATGGCTTAACCCATTAAGGACTGGTCGACTAGCACAGGTAAAAAAACGAGTCCACAATGACTAAGTGATAATGACTAAACCATGACTGTATAGTCATTTTGTAATCGTTGTTTAGTCATTGGAGTCATTGTCATTTAGTCATTGTGGATCCGTTTTTTTACCTATGCAATTCCTGGCCAATTTTGACTCTTTTCAATATGTAGAGAGAGCATGTTAAGGAATTTGATAACGTGGCAAAGAGGATAAGTTTGGGGAATTGGAAAGTGAAGAGTTTATGACAATAACCATGCCAATCTAAAGTGGCATGTGGCTAGAGCGTTGAAAAAACTAAAAAATTAATGGCTGAAAATACACCAATAAATGTAAAAAGATGGTCATAACAATTAAAGAGTGAGCATAATTCATGATGCATAACACTAAATGCTGCAAGATATTTCCATATGTACGGTCAGATCTGTGATAGACATATGTATTCAATAACCCTAAAATATCCCCAAATGGAAATACAAAGGATTGCCCACCCGAAATCGACCACGGTCGTTAAAGGGTTAATTTGATAAGACTGAGTACCGTTGTGTTAAACTTGATTGAATGTTTAACTTAGTTAACAATGTTTTTAGCCACTTGAGTTAATTATAAAAAATAAAATCTAAAAAATTGGGAGTTGGCATTCATCTCATAGCAAACAAATTGAGCATTAGTCTTGTTGAATTTTTTTTTATCAAGTTACGCTGAAGAAGAATAATCATACGAAGATACTTTGATTTGATTGTATGTAACAAAAGTTGAAGTCATCTATTGACCAAATTTTTTGTTGTTGGCCTTGGCCTGAATAGATTTGTGCAGGATGCTGATTTTGATAAACCCTACGATTATTGATGGATCAATACCATTGGATGGAAGGATGAGTAATTATCAACAAAAAATTGACAAACATATTCGGCATGACTCAAGAATAAAGCTTATGTTCCAAGGTTGACTTCAATCTTGGACAAATTTGGTAATTGAATGTGACAAGTAGTAGATGGTCATTGATACTTTGTAGTCCAACATAATTTTCATTAAAAACTTATAGTTTAGTTCCAAGTGGAATGTATAAATTGTTTTTGGAAAAGTATTATAAAAGGATTTCTATTAATACCTCTCGCATGTAAATTAACACAAATTCCACCAATGAGATTCATTCTAAGAATTGTTGACAAATACATTATGAATGTAAACATATTAGGATTTCTTTTACAATAAAGTAGTCATGTTGCTTTTATTATTCCTCTACTCACATAGAATTATTAACACAATCCTTTTTCTTTTATTTTCTATTGAAACTCATGGTGTAGTGCATGCCTCTAATAGTCTAATGCTTATAAGCATTAATTTCTAATCTTTGGTCGTAGATGTACAAAAGACAAAATACTTTGTTGAGAATCTCAACTCACTCTCTTCAAAAAATACATTTGAATTGAGCTCTTATAAGATATGCACTAAAATCCAAATCTTTACTCTCCCATCCATAACTAGGTTGAATGAGTAATTTATGGTATTAAGTGTTGCTTAGCTTGAAAAATAAGCTAGTAGTAGATTCTAGTAGATTCAAGCAACAAGTTGGCCAAAACTGAAGGCAATGTGATCCAAACTTAATTAGATAATATCCTAGTGGCAATTCTTTTATCCATGCAATTAAGTTTGCAAACCAGTCACTCAATGGATGGGTGCAAAAAACACTCAATAAATGGCTGCAAATTTTACTATTGCAATTCTTGGCTTAAAGTTAATAAGGAAAAATCATAGCTTAATGAGCTAGTTAATTGATACTGGTGTCTAGATTGCTTTGCCAACCAAGCAATTGACAAACTTGCAACCCAATCCAAGACTTACTGAGGTTGTTGACCAAACAAAACAACTTAGCAATTACAACAATTGCAAACTTGTTCTTTGTGCTCTGTCTTTAAAAGAAATGATTGTACTTGCAATAGATGCAAGAAATTTGAAATTTAAAGGTCATATGCTCTTTGGCTATGGAGCTTTCAAGCTAGAGTTTGAAACTACTTATTGGATATGCTCAAAAGTACATAGAATATTATTTTTAACTGCTTGGAAGTTTAAAGGGTTTTATCACTAGCTTGAGGACAATGTTGAAACTTATTTTTGAAAACCAGTTCCCCTAATACACTACAATATGAGTTGGATTATTTCATTTGTTTGATTTTCTCCTTGCAAAAACAGTAACAAGTGTTAGTAGACTTAAGACATGTTGCATTCACCTAATCTCATAAGTTGGTGTTTGATGTCCTCGTTGCAAGTAAGACCCACCACCTCTTAAAGGTTCTTGGACAAATTTCAAACACCTCTCTCTACCATGCGTTAGTTGTTGACTTTGACTTTGATTCTTGTCATGTATTCTTGCCTACTTTTTAGAGTGTATTCAAAAACAATGTAATAGATTTCTACATTTGATAAGAATATAATTGTAATGTATTAAGAAATATATGCCAATCAATTTGAAGGAGTTCTATAAAATCATTAATGGGTTTCTAAAAAGAATTGCACAAGTCAAAACCACAATATAATCATAATTTAAATAACAAGGTACTAAAAATGGGTATGTAACAAAAAAAATTGTTTTTCACTGTGGGAATTATGATACTTCACCTACTCTAGCCCCTATATGTCCATAGTACCAAATTCTAGTGCCTTGGGCATTTAGGGGCTAGTAATGGATTTGGTCCTTTGTCAACTTTTCCAAAGCATGGATATTTTCCCTTATAAGGGCTAGACACAAAATCAAGCCCAACAAAAGGGCCTTTCTTGCATCTTTTTTGTCCAATCAATGTCAAGTGCCAGTCATAAGTTGATTTTGCCCACTCCTAACATAATTTCAAGCCTCCTCTAAAGAAAAGTTCTTCCCTCTAATAGAAAATTGGTTTATGGAAGCCATTGGAGCTATGAGCACTTGCTATAGACTTATTGCATGGGTAGTTCAAGCCATTGGGAAACAAGCCAATTTGCAATGCAAGAACATTGTTTTTCCACGACCTTGTCCTAATTACACCTTGTTGTGGTATTGTTGGAGGCATAAAATTACCTCCAACTCCCAAAAAATTGACCCTCAGCAACAAAAATGTTGTTAGAGTCCCAACATTATCTTGCATTGATGATATTCTAAGTGTTAATCACCCATAAAGAAGTAGGAAAAAACCCCACTTTTGTGAGGACAATGTACACCAAGAATCGAGAAAGGGCTCTTTTTCTAATGTTTTTTTAATAGAGAGCAAGGATGGAAGGTGTTATTCTCTGGTTGGTTTTGGAGGAGGTGGCAAACTGGCAATGCGCATGACCATTAAAGTGACAGTAAGGTAAGCTCACCCATACTTGAGTGGTACCTTAATGTGAGCCCTATGTACCCAGGTTGTTCATTTTAGAACTAAAATGAACAAAATGGGTACATAGCGCTCACATTAAGGTACCGCTTAGGTATGGGTGAGCTTACCTTGTAGGGGTTGCAAGGTCAAGGGAATGAAAGCATAAAGTCGGAAGATCCCTGTGGGCTAGGCTTGACTGGGCAAGGCAAGGCATTGGTGAGGGCATAGCCAATGCAACCATAACTTGGCCTGGTATAACAAACTTGTTTTTTATATTAATAATTGGTTGTGATATAAAATTTATATGATTTGAATGGCATGACTTTTCTTGTTGTAAAAACACAATAAAATTTAGGTTTAGGGTGAAGGGTGATTTAGATATATGGTATCAAATGTTAGCTAGAGTCTAAAAAGTTTAGAGGCCTCACCAAATCAAACCTATCAAGGGAAAAATCAGCCAAGGTTCCAGTATAAGTGACCATTTAGGGCATCTTCAATCTAGCTGCAACATAGGCAAGCAAAAGCTTGTGGAGTGTGTTAAATAGGGCTTGAGCAAAAACATGGGCTCCAATACAACAGTTAATTGCAATTGCATTTTTTAGGGCTCCCCACATAGCCCCTCCTATGCATATTTTCACTATTTGGAGAGTCATGCATACCACTCTAGCTTTGACTCTAACACAATTTCAAGCAATTTTGAAATTTCTTACATGAATCTCCTCACATAAGCACTTAAAAAAGGCATGAACAATAAACAATAGTGTTTACAGTGGGTCAGAAATCTATGTGCATTGGGGGCTGCTAGACTAGGAAATGCCCCTACTCTGCAATACAACCGGAGTGAAACACAGTTTGACACAATTTGCCCAACTCAAATTCTAACTGGATTGGGGATGCCCTTATACCATGCCCTTGGCTAATTTTCCCCTCTATAGGCTTGATCTGGTGAGGCCTCTAAATTTTTTGGACTCTAGCTAATATTGATGCCATATATCTAAATCACCCTAACCCCTAAACGTAAATTTTATTGTGCTTTTACAACAAAAAAAGTCATGCCATTCAAATTATATAAATTTTATATTACAATCAATTATTAATTTTAAAAAACGGGTTTGTTACTATTGGCTTGGTTACAATTGCATTGGCGATGCTTTGAGTGATGAATGGAGTTTGCCGACATTTGGATGTTAGTGGTGGGCCAGGTGCTCTGAGGCTAGCTCTGACAAAAAAAGGCAAGGGGGAGGGAGAGGCAATGAGGGTTTTTTTTGGTTTTTTGACCAATGGCTATATGGCATTCTTTGAAAATGGATTGTAGCTTGTTGATTCCATCCCTACTTTTGGTTAGAATTGAAGGTGGCCCCTATGCATGGTTTTGCAACTTTGTGGCAATTTCTAATAAAAATCAGAAGAAGCTGGCACAATCAGCTTTTTTGACGATGTTTTTGGATTTGTCTTATCATAAAATGATGGCATTAATTCTCAATTTGATAAGAATTTTATGAAAGCATAGGTTGCAATGCAAACTTTCATTATTGCAATCTAGCATTTGTTGAATTTTTTTCCTCTTTTTAATCTATAAGGTTGAAGCTCACCTCTTCTTCTTCTTTTGAGGCAATTGGGCCTTAAATTGCCCAAAAAGAGAACCCTGCTGCACAGTGCACATATGTTGATATGAGGCCAAGCTAGAAAAGCTCACCATTTTATATAAATGAGGATTGAAATAAGGGAAAATTTTATGGATACTCCCAAAATAATTTGCCATATTTTTTTTATAAATACCCATGATTTTAATTACAAAAATTGCACAACTATTTTTAGACCATAATTTTTAGGTTTTTTTTTGTTATGCATGGTACTTCTTTCATGACCAATGCTAAAGCAAGGAGTGTAATAGAACATAAAAAAAGCAATGTGCGCATAAGAAAGAAAGCAGTGGCATGCACAATAATACAAATGCTTGAAAATTATGGTCCAAGGGCATTTGTGCAATTTCTGAAAAAACTAAGGATATCTATTAAAATATGGCAAACTTCAAGAGTATCCATAAAAAATTCCCTTGAAATAATAAAAAGCTCCCTATTTTGGTGTTGTTCAGTGATATCCTCATGCGTGCTTCTATTCTAAAAAAGGGTTTCTGAATTTTAATGTGAATTCAAAATTTCCTAATTCAATTTCTTGATGGTAAATATCTAAATTATTACATTTTTATGGTGGGTGGAAAAATTGACCCTACATCAACATATGTGCAGTAAGGGCCAATTTCCATTAGCAACTAGAAGTGGAGGCCCATCTAAGGCCCATCCAAGTTGACCACGGGCAGAGAAAAGAAAAAACTCTGAAAACTCAACGAGTTGTACATTCTTGAAAGCAAGTTCCAATTTAGGGTCCACTAGAAGAAAAACATGTCCTAAACGACTGGTTCACAATGACTACAAATGTCCTAAGTGACTATACAATGACTCAATTAGAGTAAAACTGAGTTGTTTAGGACATTTGCAGTCATTATGAACCAACCATTTTGGACAAGATTTCTTCTAGTGGTCTTAAAGGTCAAAGAATGTTATTCAACTTTTGCAGGGTTGGAGATTGGAGTCAGGAGGTCCACGCTTGGATCCCTATAGCTAGAGTTTTTTTTTGGCAATTAATGGTCCAATTGCCTCAAAGAAAAAGAGGTGAGCTTCAAGCCTAAAGACAAAAAAGGGGGAATTTATTACAAAAAATGCTAGATTGCAATAATGAAAATTGCATTGCAACCTAGGCTTTCATATAATTCTTATCATATTGAGAATTGATGTATCATTTTGTGATGAGATTGATCCAAAGGCACTGTCAAAAAAGTTGATTGTGCTATCTTCTCCATGATTTCATTAACCCCTAAATGTTCCCAGGGGACCATAGAGAGGGCTCCATAGATTGTACGTACGGTTTACAATTTTGTTTTTGGGGGGTCTTCGGTGTCTGTTTCTCAATTGGTTTGGTGCAATGCAATTGCGTTGCACATGCAATGCGCTTTAAGGTTTTATTTGAAGATCCACCGTTTGCTTATGTTTTTGGGCGATGCGTTTCATAGCATACGCCTTGGCGGGTGACCCAAGAGAAGGCCGGTTTCTTCAAAGAATATTTGCCCCGTCACGTGCTAGCGGTACTGCAATCTGCTTGCGATATGGCGCGGAAATAAGTCCAGCATGGAAGCTAGGCGATTTTGCAAATCCAATGGACTCTGTTTCTTATGGACAGCTTTACTTTATTTGAATTCCACCATCAATCATGCAAGATCTGGCGCGATATGGGCGGTTCAAGGGTTTGCCTACCTTATACGCTTCCTATTAGGGCTAGTGCCGCATAGGTTTCTCATCTTCGATTTCGAGGGAGTTCTTGCTATGACACATGATTTCTAGTGTTGGTTGTGGATTGCTGCAAATACTTTTCTTGCCCTAGATTTTACAATCCATTGACGTTGTTGATTGCAACGCATCACGTTTCACACGGTTTGGTTCAGGGGCTCCATTGACATGTTCAAGGGAGATGGGTTTAAATTTTGTTGGGCTCCAAAGCGTGATGAAGATGACCGCAATAGCGGAGACAACCACAGTTGATTCACAATTCCGGTTGAAGTGTTCATGAATCTTGAGAGTCATTGCCTGGTTACAATGACTCGGTCAAACGACAGATATTGAAGACGTTCAAACATCTTTGGTGACGCGCCTTTGCCTCAGCACGTTGAGGACGGTGGTGCAACAAGTTTGGAAGGCCCATAATTGTTACCACGTGGGCTAGGGTGAGCACTTCACTTATTCAAGTTTATGGTGGATGCTGCTGTACATTGTAGTTCCAATGTGTTCATGCTAAGGGTGGACATGCTCAACGTCCTAGACGATTCACTTCCATAGAATTTTTTGATAGGACGTGTAGGTTCAATAGTGATTCAAATAGTGCAGAGGGAGAACTAGATGCAAGTACAATCAGTACATGACAATTGCCATCACCTCCAAGGTCATACAGTAGAGACATGTCCTCATTGGGTTACTCGGGTGCATTATAAGAATCAAGTTCACATGCAACAAGGAGCCGTATGAAGAGGCTAGATATCAGGAGTACATATTTCCGGCTTTCATGTTCTTAGTTCATTTGGTTGACCTTGACTGTTGCCAATTTCCCCTTATCAACATAATTGGCTAAACAGAAGAACATGAACTGTACTCACTTCTACTACTAAGCTCACTCAGCCCCTCCTCAATCGGCCACATGAAATACATGTCTTTCTCCCAACTACACTTACATACCATGGATTGCCAACATCTAATTACTAATGCCAAAACACCAAGTGACTAAAAAAAGCATCTACTTCAAAGAGCAAGTGCCCAATCCTCTCATTGACCACAGCTTTTTCAAAACTACAGCCACGGCTTATGGTTCATTGCCATTTCAGAACCACTGACATAAGACCTCGTCAACAAAACACACATACCCTCCAAATCACTTCAATAAAACACACATCCTCTGCAACCCATGTCCATCCCATTCTCCCATTGACAATGACATTCCTAGAAAGATATAATAAACGAGCAACTTCATAAGCTCTGTAACAGCACACTGTCAATAAAACCAACGCTTTGGAACACAAAAATAGATGATCTGGCATCTACGTCCTAGAACGCCATCCAAGCCATAAAACAAAGTAACTTTCTTTTATGCCTAAGTACATCCCGCATGCTGCTTGAGCGTTACAAATCCCCACAACTTCAACAAAAATAAGGTAGTGACAGTTTGGAGAAGCTAATGTACGAGGAAACCCAAACGCCGCTTCCACATTGCACCATAAAATTGCTCTGCTCCCGAGACATTTGCTATCACTAAGTTCTCAACGGCAATTGCAACCATGCACGCCATAGCCTGGCTAGGTATGAACAGTGATATAGCACTAGCCCTCCACACATAAACAATCAGCAACAACCTCCACAGAACTTGCGAGTGCAACGCCCACATACATTGCATGTACATCGTGCAGTTGGGTGTCCCTCAATTCTGTGAAATCCAAGAGGGGTCAATGCCCTGTGGGGACCTCGCACTTTGTCCGCTTAAAGATGGGGTCCAACAAGGGACAAGGCCAAATCATAGTACCATTGCAGACTCGCAGCCACTGGCACCCCAACTCTCTCTTCATCTTCCCGGTACAAAACGTATGCGTTCAAGCAGAAAGAGTCCAATACATACAGAAATATGCAATGCCACCATTTGTGGCTTTGTAACTGTGTAGTGTAATTACCGCGTGGTTGATCGACAACGTCCACCCCACGCATGTTCTTCTGGTACTCTAAAAGTATAGGGCTAGTTGGGAAGTCCACTCGATCTCGCTTGATCTAGCGCCCAGCGATAGTCCCCTCCAAAACTAGATTTGTTGCCATGCTCAATAGCACACCGGTTTGGAATCAATCCAGCAAATGGCCGATATTGTCCTAGACCGGTGCAACTTAGTTATCAAAGTTTCCCTTGGTGGTAGGTTGGCCTTTGGGAAACGTGCCAGAGAAGTGGAAAACCTTCTAGAGCCTTTCTTCAATGTGCCACTGGTGTAAAATCCACGCTCCAACAATCGCATGAACAACTTTATTCCTATAAAGAAGTTATCTGTAACAATAGTATGGCCACGGTTCTCAATACCACGCATGGCCTGAAAAACAACATCTTCACCCACCAATGCCCCTACCTCACATTCCCCTCCAACTCCTAGGTACAGCGTGACATTTGATATGTATCTGCATGTACAATGATAAAACATGTTTATGGCAACTTCAATAATGCTGTACAAAACATCAATCAAATAATTTAGCTGCACATTTGAATGTAATTACAACACATTCCATTTGAAGGAAAACATAAAGCAAGTACTTGATATGAAATATCAAATGCAAATAGAACAACATACATTTCAAGGGTCTCCATGTTTGCTCCAATAATGGATGGAAAGAATTTAGGAAAATGGAATTTCACCTAGATTGGCTTGATACAAGCGCCCAAATTTTTATCCCAAACTTTACTAGCTTGGCCTTCATGTATTGCCATATCTTGCAATATTGTCCCTTGTAAGGAACCATGATCTTGTCCACAATGCATATCTCTTGAGTGTTATACAAAAATTGGCTAATGCAAGAGAATCTCTCAATGACTGAACGCACTTTTCCAATTTTATTGTACCTAGGGTCGTTGACATCATTGACTAGGTTGTTGTTTTCTACTAAATGGACGCATTGCACTATTGCCTCAAATCGTAGTCTTCTCATTGCTGATGAGATAATGGAACAACCATAAAAAGGACGTGTGTCCCAATACAGCCTCTTGTGGGGGAAAATTTTCAAACCTGTCAGAACAAGCTTCCGAAACCAGCACATAAGCTCTTCAACCGTCAGATCGACCCAGTCATCCCGTCCGTTGGTGAGGTGCAGCTTCTTATATGAGGCTTCATGTGCATATCTGAAAAGCATTACCACCAAAAGAAATCAAAACAGGTACAACAAGAGAGTTTATGTTTCAATGGCCCTTATTTGCCCACACATACAAGTCCAAGCCTTATTAGTGGAAAGACGAGGTGAATCCATTGTTATTGGCATCTATACGCTCATGAAAGTTGGATGGTGGAGTAGGCGACACCCGTAGCCTTCCCATACATGTACCAAATCTCTACAGCCAACGAGAAATAGACAAAGGTGACCAAGTTTGAAAGGTAATGGCAAGTGTAATCGTCCCAATGATTCACGAGAAGGAGGGAGACATTCAAAGGGATTGGCGGCAGCCCAGACCCTCTGGAGCAGCCGGTGCGCCCATGTGGCAGTACTGGTTTGAAAATATACATGGCAATAGACACGGATATCCAACAAATCAAATAATTAGAAATGCTACTAAGACAATGAATATAGCACTTAGCATACCTATTAGTTTGGAGGACAATTGGTGTAAGCGCCTCCAGCGGCCAAATTTTTTTGAAATAATCTATTGGCTTTGCAAGGATTCGGTAAAGCTAGCCCTTAGATCATGGGGGCGGTCCACAGAACTCACGGATGGTCAGAAGCTTTAGGATAGGTTCCTGCCACTGCAAGTCTTCCCATTTCTCTTTGAAAGTCCATGCGGAAGTATCTTCATTTGGATTGTAGGATTCCAACTCTGCAATTGGTAATTTGTCAAAGGAGCTCGCATTTGAAGGTGATCCAAAATCGCTACTGAAGTCTTCATAGTCTTAAAATTTGCCACACCATTCCTTGTCACTATAGTTCAAGAGAATGCTGTTGCTTCCATCAGTACTTGCTGGGCTCTTGACCTCCAGCTATTGCATGGCTGGTCCCTCGAAGTTCAAGGCGTGGATGGGCAATTTTGAGGAGACTCTGCTGGAAGTCTAGAGTTGGTGCATTGCAAACTGACAAGGCCATGGTGGCGTAGAGAATCCATCAGAAACATGGATGTCTGTAAGGACGGCGGTAATGTTGACTACCGCATCTACTTCAAAATTGCGTGAGTCTAGGCTAGATCCACTACTCAATATCTTGCAAAATCTAGTCGGAAGTCAAGAAAAAAGGGGCAAAAGTACACCACATGCATTTCTAAGCAACGTCTGTACATGAGGAAAAAAGAGGTTCAACGGGAACCACGTGAATGGGGTTGGTAGAATACGTGTTTCAATTGGTTTTCAAGTTCACCTTCTTACAATGTGGACTTGGTACATTACACGAAGTGAACGCTCTCAAGGAACAGAATGCCTATGCATTCTCATACGAGCAAAATGTTGTACACCTAAGACACGTATCTTGGGCAGACGAAAGGTGCCAAACCACGTACATTTGCACACCTCTACTACAAAGCATAATTGAGAAAAATTTTGAACAAAAACACAAATCAAAAGCTAGGATGAGAGAGGTGACGTACCTTGGATTTTGCCATGCAGCAAACTGCAATCAAAACTGAATAGGACTCCTATGAGATGCTGCAATGCATGGCGGGATCCATCCAGCAGGCGCGGTGCATCCTGCATGAGAAGTCCCTCTTCCACGCTAGCTTTCGCCCTAACATCCGCGTCGGCCACCTCGCCCACCACAAACCGCGTGACCCCCTTGACTGGATAACACCTCTACAATTGCTCCAAAGTTGATATCCTCTCCAACATTAGGGTCATTGTGAACTCCTAAGCTTTTGGGAACTTGCAAACCTCTTGACTTCCATCCCCCTCCTCGCGAAACCATCTGATGCCTCTGATCGCTGTCAACTCTCCTCATTGAGGACTCTCCTTCATTTTTGACTTTTGATGGGGATCCTTAATGGACTCCTCCTTGAGGTTGTAGATCCTAGCCTTGGCTACATTGTAGTTTTTCCACCCCCAAAGCTTGATGGCAGCGTTTGTCTTGGCTTCCCAACCAGGGTGGTACTCCCATGAGCGGGACTCAACTCTGGGCCTCTAGGAATTCTAGGCAAAATGCAAGTGCTATGTTTGGAGCTGGAGCTGGCGTGGTCATGCCAAAGGGCCTCAACGTCGCCTAATCCTGACGACTTGGATTCTCCCTTGCTTGTTCTCCCATTGGCAACAATCTCCTCCAAAGGGGTGGCTAGGTGGTTGGAGATCAGGCGGCTTGGCGAGTGCAACTGGCTTGCCGCGCCTCTTATTGCATCCAAACCATTGAGGCAAGATTGTAAATCTGGGAAAATTTTGAATCTAAGCAAAGAATTTATTTGAGCACTGAAACCGCGATGATCACCCTCTTCGTACCTCTCCTTCCAACCAAGAATATGTTGGATAAGTCTTCAAAATAAAAACCTCTGCCAATGCAGTTTTGGAGTGCCTTGCACTCGTAAAGTTCGAGGTGGGAAGGGCTGCTACTACATCCAAGTCGCGCACACAAATTTTGTGATCAGTACCCCTTGTGACTCTGATGCACCCCGTTGTCGAGCCCACCAGTATACAACTCCAATGTTGCCTTGCAATTCCAACAAAGACGATCCAGAACCCAACAAATCCATCATTGGGTGCAGAAAGCTAGTGAATCCGCACTGAACGGAAGCACTGACCTCATCAATCCGCGCCAAATTTGCGATCCACGACACCGAGCCAAAATCGCGGTCGCCAGCAAAATCTCCAAAACCCTAAAACTCCGCTACGCGCCATATCCAGCAATCTTGAAACAGATTTGCAAAATCGCCACCTACTAACTCTCATTCAATCAATCCACAAATTCCAAACCGCTCCCTCCCGCCAGATTGAGTCACATCTTGCCACCTACGTAAACAGAAAGATACATCCTTCAAAGACTCCCGTCTCTCCTCCGGGTTCTTGAAAACCCACGAAAATACGTATATTGTAGCACGGAGTGTGTACAAATGCATGCAGAATGCTGCAAAAGCATCATCTAGCTTCAAAAATCATCTCAAACAATCAGAGGCACATGTAATACAAACCCCACCAAACGTTGAGGCAATCCGCACCCAAGAAGATCTCAAATACTGCAAAATACACTCGGTATTGGCCATAGCGGCACGCTGGGATGTTTAGGGGTTAATAATAGTCATGATACTATAAAAATCTATGCATAAGGGGGCACCTTCAACTCCAACTAAAAATAGGGATGGAGCCAACAAGTTACAAACCATTTTCAAAGAATGTCACACATCCATTGGTCAGAAAACAAAGAAAAAACCTTGCCTCCAGCAGCCCCTCGGTGGAAACTAGCTTTAAGGTAGGATCACCCATTCCCAACCAAGGATCCAAATCCAACCTATAGGGTAATTATGTTATTTCCAACTAGTCTATTTCCCAAACCTTGGAATGCGTATTTTTTCCCTTTCCAAGATTAAGACTAATGAGGTCATGACATGTGTTCCAAAAGAAAATAGGAAGTAGTGAGCAAGAAGTAGTTTGGCTATGATCAGGATTAGGAGAGTCTAGTGATTGTTTATGGGTTCAAAACACTTTATGCACTCCAGAATTTGTATACAACTTAGTTTTGCATGAAAAGTTTAGAAAAAGTTTGTGTTGCAATATTTGTATGAAGCCACCAAAGAAAAAATTAGGCCACATTGTTGTTCTAATTTGTTGTCTTGCACTAGCTTAAATGCCCGCTTAAATGATTGGGAATGGGTGGTCCTACCTTAACCCCTGAGTGCCCCGGATTTGACCTCTCAAGATTTGAGGGGCCTATTTGAGGGATTGGATCTAATTTATTGACTTTGCTATAAACTGCAATTATGAGGGTATTCAAATGGTCCATGCAAGTGGAGTAATGGCAAGCCAAGTCAAATGTTGTACAAGTACCTAGAGAGCCTTGATTGCATGGAACATCATATGCAGCGAGGTGGCAAGTAGCATCTTAGAGTTTACAACTGGTTCATTTCCTTGCAAGCTTCCTTGGAATGTGTTTTGTGGTATCAAGGAATTCATTGGCAATGGCTCAAACATGTTCTAGACACTTGTCAAGGTAATCCTCACCAGCTCTACTGGTCATTGTTTTCTAAGCAATTGCAGTTTGAAGCCCTAGAGCTTAGCATTCAAAGAAGCACAATCTTCAATAATTTACATTTGTGTGCATTCACATCTAATCTTGCTACCTACAAAATTTGAGATGAATCAAGGGCTTATTGAATTTTGTAAAAATCAATAAATAGCAACTACTTGCCAAAAATCAAGACTTTGCCATCATGTGTTGTTTGATCAAATGTTAAAATCTCCCATGGTGAATTGCTCCCCAAAATTTGCAAGTCATTTTCCAAGTAGATGTTCCATTGTTTTCAATTGTCACTTTTTGTGGACCATCCAATTGACTAAGATATGATGCACCAAAGTTGTAGGTATCTTGAAACCCTCATTTTGGTGAAAATGGCATGGGCTCTTAGGGATTAAACCACATTTCTTTTTTTTGGCAAATTTTTGCCTAAATCTTACCTCAGATTGTGTCTGGCAACTAACACACTAAGAAATTTGTGGAAAAAAGTGGATGAAATCACCACATTCTACCTTACTCAAACATCCTATTTGCCAGCTTTTGGATGAAAGTGGCTTATATTAGTAAATTTATTGGATGAACGCACATAAATATTATGTTCATCTCAATTTTAGCCAATTTTCCTTAGCTACGTGCATTCTAGGGTGCGAGTTGAGCTACCCTAACAAACACAAAAACGTTAAGCCCTCTAGCAATTCGCACCTTAGAATCTAGAGCATTTAATAGAATGAAAAAAGAGATTTAATGGCAGAGTGCAGCATTAAAAACTTAATAGTGCATTGCACTGTTAACGCAGGGTCAGGAGCTCATCAGGAACACGTCAGGAGCATGTCAAGAATGCCTCGAGAGCGAGTCAGTAACGCCTCGAAAGCGCGTTGAGAGTAGTCAGTAGCACGCTTAACACAAGTTTAAGCCCCAAAACTTGCGCATTCCGGTATATTGACGTTTAATACCCCAGAACGCTGGGGTCTAACCCTATACAAAACCCCTGGGATAAACTGAGCCGGAGGTAGAGAGAGGGGCCAGGGCCAGAAAATCCCTGAATCCCTGAATCCATGATTCTGTGAACCTGATTCTCGGAAGCTCCCTTTTATTGCTTCCAAGGATGGTGCCAGCCAGCTTCCTGCGCTTCCAAATTGTGTACTCTGATTAAATTACTCCAAGTCAACCTCTTCTGCAGTCTGCACTGACTTGCAGTCTTGCAGTCTTGCACTCTGCAATGTTTATTATACTGCCCGCTGCCCCAGGGCCCCACAGGCCCACACGGCCCCACCGTGGCACACTGACCGGGTGTCAGTGCTGTGCACGCTCTCCCCCAGTCAAATCTCCGCCACTCAAACTACCAACATCCTCCCCATCGTTGTATCGTACTGTACAGTACCAGGCAAGCATGAATTGTCCGGTGCCTTGCTACAGTTTAACAAACTTCCCATAATACATAATAAAATTGAGATTTTGTTGTTTTGAATCAAAGAGATTGATTCTTATGCAATCCCAACCAAGCACACCAAATTTTGATTCCAAAAAATCAAAACCCTATTTTTGGTGAATTAATTTGTACTAAATTCATGATTTTACATGAAAATTGATTGAAGAAAATTGGTGATGATTTTTTTAAATTTGATTGCATGTATATGTTGGAAACATCCATACGTACATTTTCCCTTCTAAAAACAACCCCTTAAGCAACAAAATTAGGATCAACAAAGAATTCAATGAGGGTTGTGGTAAGACCAAAATTTGTAACATAGAAATTCTATTTTTAAACTAGTTTTGGCTAAGTAAACATATTGTCATGGTCAAAGGTACAAATTTAGTCACAGTATATGAATCAAATAACAAAAATTGATTATCATAAAGAAATATCTAATTTACAAATTTTGGTCTTACCACACCTCACATTGAACTCTTTATTGTTCATAATTTTGTTACTTAAGGGGGTTGTTTTTAGAAGAGAAATGTGTGTATGGATGTTTCCAACATATCCATGCAATCAAATCTAAAAAATTCATCACCAATTTTCTTCAATCAATTTTCATGTAAAATCATGAATTTAATATAAATTAACTCACCAAAAATAGAGTTTTGATTTTTTGGAATCAAAATTTGGTATGCTTGGTCAAGATTGCATAAGAATCAATCTCTATGATTCAAAACTACAAAATCTCAATTTTGCTATATATTATGGGAAGTTCTTTGAACTACAACAAGGCACCGGACAATTCATGCTTGCTTGGTACTGTACTATAGTAATTGTACTACTACTATACACTAATGCGCTCTACCCCTCCTTAACCCCTGAGCGCCAAGGTCATTTTCACCAAAATCAAGGTTTTTGGAGACCGACCACTTTGATGCATTGTATCTCAATCAATGTCATGATCCACAAAAAGTGACCATTGAAAATAGTGGAGTACCTAATTAGAAAATGGCTCGCAAATTTTGGGAACAATTTGCCACGGGAGATGGGAGATTATAACATTTGATCAAACAACATGTGATGACAAAATCTCAATTTTTGGTAGGTAGTTGTTATTTGATGATTTTTACAAAATTCTATAAGATCCGGATTCATCTTGAATTTTGTGAGTAGCAAGATTAGATGTGAACGCACACACTTGTACTTTATTGAAGATTGCACTTGTTTTTATGTCAAGTTTTAGGGCTTCAAATTGCTATTGCACGGAAAACAATGACTGGCACAATTGGTGACAATTGCTATAATAAGGGTCTAGAACATGCTTGAACCTTTACCAACAACTTTCCAGCTACCACAAAGCACACACAAGGAAGCTTGCAAGGGATATTGACCAATCATAGCCTGTAAAACGCTACTCATCACCACTCCCCATATGATGTTTCACCCTATCAAATCTCTTGCAGCACTTGTACAATAATTGGCTTTCCTTGCCATTACTCCATTGGCATGGACAACTTCAATGCCTTCATAATTGTGGTTTATAGCAAGATCAAAAAAGTAGATTTGATACCTCAAATAGAGAGTTGAAATCCCTAGTGACAGTATACTATTGCCAGGGCGCTTAGGGTAAATGACATACTCTGTAATCGCACATTAAGTGTTTTTGTATGCCATGTGGCTTGTTCCTTAGTTCCCCAGCTCTCCCTAAGGTAGGATGCTCAAGAATGGAGCATTTAAGGGCAGAAACTGAATTTTGGATAGGTGAAACTCCTTGAAATGATTTTCAGTAAACTTTCCTTGAAAGACAAGAAGAATTGGCATTGAACCAAGTTGTTTCATATTTTTTGGAACTTTGGGGAATTAGTTATGAATATTTGAAGTTGAAGTGGCATAGGGCTCGAAAACTGTCCACCTCCTCAAATGTACGCTGCTATTCACATTGTTGAAGGGTTATGAAAAACAACATGTACAACAAAATTACATTTAAGGAGATGCTCCATTTTAGAGCCTGCTCCAAAGTAGAGCCTCCTACCTTATACTCAACCTCTGTAATGACACATTTCATGATTGCATGTTCCTTATACTCTAAAAGAAGGTGTTTTTGTTTTTTGTTTTTCTTTCTAATCAAGGGCTGTGTGGCATCCTTTGAAATTGATTTGTAGCTTGCTAGCTCCAACCTTGTTTTTGGTAGGAGTTGAAGATGGCCCCTAAGCGTAGATGTTTGCAGCATCATGGCTACTAATAATGGAATTATGGAGAAGTTAGCACAATCAACTTTTTTGATCGTGCCTTTGGATCCATCTCATCGAAAAATGATGGCATTAATTCTCAATTTGATAATTTTTTTTATGAGAGCCTAGGTTGCAATACAATTTTCATTAATGCAATCTGGCATTTCTGAAATTTGTTCTCCCTTTTTTTTTCTATAAGCTTCAAGCTCACCATTTTTTTAAGGCAATTAGGCATTTAATCGCCCAAAAAAAACCCTGCTCTGAAGTCCTCATATTGACACTTCATTGAGATCTGGAGCGTTTACAAGTTGAAATGAGGTATTCATCAACTTCCTATTATTTCGATTAAGAGGACCATTATGCTCAATGGCTAATTTTGGAAGTGTAGGTCATTGGCTAATTGCGGAAGTATTGGTCATGCTTGTTTTATAGATTGGGTTTTTAGTTGGGCTTGAAATTACAAGGTTTGTGATTTTATAATCATTTTTTTTCACTTCCTTGTACATATTAGGTTGTAAGTGGTAAGAGAACAAAGCTCTTGAGATGATAAAGTAGGTTAGGTCTTAAGAATGTTATTGTTGAGGATACTAAAGATGTTCCAAAACAACTGTTGTTTCTCCTACTTCAATATATAATTTGAACATTATTTAGAAACATGTTTTATTGGATACTTGTGTTTGATTTGGCTTTTGAATTTGAAAGTAACTTTATTTTTTAAGATTTGTACTAGTATCACAAGTATTCACCATAGCCAAGAGCCTTGTGATTTTTTTCTTAGTACATAGCAAACTTTAAAACCATTTCGCATAATCATATATTTTAGTAAGCTCAAATCTTTGTGATGACGCACTCCATAATTACACATCCTTGCATGGAGTTTCTGTATTGACACACTTCCTAATTGCACATTCCCTCTACAATCAAACCTCTTTGGTGGCACACAATGTAAATGCAAAATCTTTGTGTGTCTCTTATAAAACTTATATATATCATATTCACATAATTAGATCATTTCTCACGTCATCTAGTAAATATGCATGGAAATGTCATCCAGTATTCTTCATTTTGCAAATTAAGAGAAAGTTGAGTGGCATAAACCATGTTCCAAACATTAATTCAAAACATATTTTGTTATTAAAATTTTAAAAATAGATCCAAAAACTAATTTTCCATACGATTTCATTTGTCTGTGAATGTTGTTATGTACTTCGGTATTGATACTAAATAGTGTTCAATTATAGGTTCATACATATATTTATATTTATAAAGATAACAAGAAAGTTTTTGGTACCATTGCAGACATCTTAAGGGAAGCCATATAAAAGGATATTTTTCAGATTTTGAACTTACCAAGCTTAACCCCTAAAGGACCAATTGTCCTCTCAAGGGATAAATGGGATTTTGGGCATGTACTTACAACCAAACTACTTTGTATGATTTTCAATTTTGAATTTTTTATGGAAGATGGGGAATTCAAAGATCTACGTGGGTATCTAATTTTTTCTTCATTTTAACATTTATTGAAGAAGTTAAAATGAATTTCCAAAAACGGACGAGATTGGGCAGTCCAGAAATTTCTTTAAAATTTTCATTTAAAAAAATAAAAAAATAAAAAAGGTTCTTTAGATTTATATATAGGTGGGAAGCTTTGAATCATTCAATTTTCATTGATGAGATGAAAGTTATGAGAAGTTTTTGTTTGCAAGTAGGTATTGTTTTTCTCAAAATCACACCTATCCGCAAACAAAAACTTCTCATAACTTTCATCTCATCAATGAAAATTAAATAAGTAAAAGCTCCCCACCTATATATATATATATATATATATATATATATATATATATATATATGTATATGTATATGTATAGTCTAAAGAACTTTTTGAACCTTACTAGCAACTTTGGCAAAAATGAATTCTTGAAATATTTGCCTAATTTTTTTCATAATTATGGACATTGATTGCCTAACATTTGGAAAATTATTTCTAAATAGTGCTGGAAAAAAGAAATTATACAAAAAGGTGCTAAAATAAGAATAAAAATACTACCAAATAAGTTTTGTAATTACATTGACTTACACATAGGTCACAATATAAAATTTGAGCTCAAAGTTGCCAAATCAAGCAACACACATACTTCCAACTCATTTTTGTCAACTTCTCTAAATATTCATTGTGGAATTATTTGTTGGATAATTTTCATTTTATTAAAACACAACCTCACATTAAAAAAAAAAAAATCATACAAAAATACAAGCAAAATATAGTTCATAAATACAATAAGCATTAAGGCAACATGAGAAATTAGCAACTACCATTTTTTTCATGAATGCCATCTTATTAATGAATACTAAAATAATACTAAAATGAAGATCATCTCAAAGTGTTGATCATATCAATTCGATACAATAGCTAACAACCTAATTTATAATATTTGACTTGAATGAATGCTTAAATCTATATATATATATATATATATATATATATATATATATATATATATATATATATATATATATTTGATAGTGACTAATTTTTTTTAAACTTTTTTTTAAGTTGCCTAATCAAGTTTTTGCACTATAAATAATTATTTAGCAGGCAAGTATCGAACTTGCTAGTAAAGTACGGTATTTCATATTTTTATTATTTAAATGCAATTTTTAAAGAGTTTTTTGGGCTACCCAATCTCCCCCGTTTTCCAAAAATCCATGCATAACTTCTTCAATAAATGTTGAAATGAAGGAAAAAGTAGATGCTCACACGTAGATCTTTGACTTTCCCATCTTCCATAAAAATTTCAAAAAATCATGCAAAGTAGTTTAGCTGTAAGTACATGCCCAAAATCCCATTTGTCCCCCAAGGGGACTGTTGGTCCTTTAGGGGTTAAAGATTGAGTAAATTTGATTAAAATTAAGACTTGAGCATTACTTACATATACCAAAAGAAGATGGGAATTGATATGTGTACCACACCCTTTCAATTACTGTATCACACCCTAAGTAAAATTTAGATTTCTACCATCAAAAAGCTGAATTTGAGAATTTGGAATTCAAATTTGGACTTAGAGACCATGATTTAGGCTAGAACCATAAAAAAAAGTTGTAATTCAACAACACCCAATGAAAAAGTTTAGCTAGGGAGAAAAGTGTTACTTTTACTTTTGTTTGTAAAAAAGATAAGCTTTTTTATTGGGTGTTGTTAGATTGCAACTTTTTTTTTGGTTTTAGACTAAATTGTGATCTCTAAGTCCAAATCTGAATTCCAAATTCTCATATTCAGCTTTTTGATGGTAGAAATCCAAATTTTACTTGGGGGTGTGGTATAGTAATTGAAAGGGTGTGGTACACATTTCAATTCCCAAAAAAGATATACCAACTAAACTAAATCCAAATCAAGTATGTCCTAATCAATTATATTTCATTGATGGAAAACACTTGCTACTTCATGTTTAATTAGTTGAAAGCTTATGTCATATTAGAAATTGATTGCAATGATTGTGAATGATATCATATATACAATCAACACCATAGTAGTTAAATTGGGAAAAACAGTATATTTTGGAACTTCTAAAGGATTAAGGTGATCACCTTAATCTGAGCTCCAACGTTTTTTTTGGTATATGTGCCCTCACCTCAGAGGAGGAATTTGGGAGGGAAAAAATCTTAAAGGCTCAGATTGAATGTGATACCTTTGAATCTAGTTTAAGGTAACTTTTTGGGTTTAAGGTGGAGCACAAAATGGGACCCTTGTTTTTCCCAATTTAACTAATATGGTGTTAATCATGATAAAATTACTTAAGATTTAGAGAAGCAAAAATCTTAAAAGTGTCAATACAATTTTATCATTCTTATTGAGTACTATTAGAAACGGTATGAGTTTATTTTACTACATGTGCAATTTCGAATCAAAAGTTTAAAGACTTGTGGTGGAATTGAGTTTTAGGAGAATCCTATTTGTTTACACTCAAAAAATAGTTTACATATGCAACAATTAATTCCTTGGTTACCTCTAGTAACATCAACTTATATTCTCATGATCATTTATCATCCATATCATGTATCAAAATTTTGTCATGAATGTATTTTTAACATTTGTATTGCAAGTCTTTTGTCAAAATATATGAAACTCCTATTTACACCCATATGCATTGCTTCTTTTTATATTTTCCTTTGTGTGAAGATAACCTAAGCAAGTTTATACTCCTTACAAAAGTTATCAAGAATCCTAGTTTGATGTGACAAATCAATTTTAGAACAACACGCTGTAGGCCAACCAAATAGCAACCACATTTCTTTATGATTATATGTGTTTTGAGTATGAATGTAGTAACTACAAAGAAGCATTATAGGAATTATTATGATCCAATTTGAACTTTTTATTTTTTTGCAAAAGATAAATACCACCACAAACAAAATTCATTTTAAACCACCAAATGAAAAATTCTTTATAAATAGTACAAATAACTTTGATTGGAATGTAAAAAGGAATTTTAATTTTAAAACAAAAAATGGCTCTATATTTTGAAATCAAGTTGGCTATACAAGAAGCACATTTACTACATTAGAAGAAAATTGTAGATTGGACTACTATATGCAAACTACAAGTTCTTTGTATTGTTCAATACCCTAAAGAAAGATACACAAGTCCCTCCTATAGGATTCAAAGAAGTTTGTACTATAAATAAATTAGTTTTTGGCAAAATAAACACATCATCTTGTTTAAAGGTACAAACTTAATGACAATGTATGAGTCAAATAACAAAAAATAATTTCATTAAAGAAATATATATTTACTAAATTTGTTCATAATCACCCTAACATTAAAATCTCTATAGAAAAAAAATTGTTTTTTTTTGGAAATGTTTGTTTGAAACAAAGGCGTGCATATGGATGTCTCCTACATATCCATGCAACCAAATCTCAAAAATTCATCACCAATGTTTTTTAATTTATTTTCTTGTAAAACCATGATTTTGACACAAAACAATTTACCAAAAATAGGATTTTAGTTTTTAGTAACTGAAATTTGGTATGCTTGATCATGATTGCACAAGGTTCACATATAAAAAATCTGAGGATAAAATGCCAATTACATTCTTTGTTATACCAGCTTTTATGGATGCCATGAAAGGGACTTATGTACTCTTTCTTGTAGGTACTATACATAGAGATCAGTGTAGGGGCCTATCTTGACCAATCAAATGATTTTTTAGGATATGACTAACCACTCTTTAATCAATGCATAGTCTTATTCAATTTAACTTATTTTAGAATAGACTGCCGTATCACTAATCTTCTTACTTAACCCCTAAATATCACACCAGGCTTTTGATTATTAAGTTTTCTACTGCTATCAACTATATCCACAAATCAAATTTGAAACTTATAGTTTAAATTTTTTTAGAGTTTTATATGTATCCCCAAGTATAGATGATTATATTAATTTAGTTTTTGAGTCAAGAATAAGAAAATCTGAGTTGAATTTTTTATTTTTTTAAATTGAAATTCCATTTTATGAATAAATCTATGGCAAATATTAAGACTACATAATACATGCGTTTAAAATTGACATACCTCAAGTCTTCAATCCATAATAAAGTTATAGAGAGATTTTAAGGATGTGCATCATTCAAATTTTATTCAACTAGCAAAAGAATCAAGGTTTTCTTTGATAGATGAAATATTCATCCTTTAAAAAGTAGCACAAAGTGCATTGCTTAAAAAATAGATTGTATGGTGCAAAAGGATTGAAGAATTATTTTGATAATTCTAGCTAAACAAGATTCTTTTTGGAATTCAAGTTGGTTCCAATTGATTTGATATTTCACTAGAAAATTCAAATAAGCTATTACAAAGTTTAGCTTGTGATTTGTGGTTATAAATTTTTCTTAAACTAACAAGTTTCATCAATTGGAAACTTGAGAAACTCACATTATTTTCTTAGATTACAAGATATGAAAATTTGGAGATTTTTAGAAGGTGGTAACAAGATTTTATACCCATTGATACAAGATCTCCCCCAACTCTTCATAATTAGAGTTTGTTCAAAGCACGTGTTTTTTGATAGCAACCTTTTGATTTTTATTGATACCAAGTGTCTATTTGTTGTTGCCAAGTACCACTTGATAACAACAAGCTATAGAGTATTGGGTATCCACTTGGGAGTCAAATCTAGAACCATATAACCACTTGGTAATCATATCTAGATTTGGATAATCACCTGCCACCTACACTATAAGATATCTACGTGGTAGTTAAATCCAAATCAACACCTTTAAGATAAAGTAGGTGTTACATAGAAAACTATTGATACCTTTTATAAATAAAAGCAACTGCATATGAAAGTTATGTGCATTTTGAGCATGCATTCTTGGCCTATCATGACATTTTTTTGCTCTAGCATCTGTACCTTATCGTGAGAAATTTCTTCTTTTAATAAAGTTTATAATTTTATTTTATTTTTGATTTGAAATATTCTTCAATTATAATATATAGATCATGGAGTTTGGTTCCAAAATTGTAGAGTGCGTCTAGAATTCTAAAAAGTAAAACCAAACCACATTAGATAAAATACATGATATTAGAATTATGTTTCTCACAATCAAAAGCAATTTTGAGTGTTTTTTATTTATTAAATTTTTTTGAAGTACCTAGTCATACTAACTGGTAGCTAGATCTAACAGTACAGGAATGTATACTCTAGTAGGATCGAAGAAACAAAGAACATTTAATAAGTTGACTTTTAGATCAAAAACTGTCCTTTGAAAAAGAAAAAGAAATTGTGCATTGAAGTAAAAAAGAACTGCTCAAAAATATGTTATAATGAAATCATCAAATTCCAAGTCCATTCCAATATGTTCATTCTAAAGTAAAACAACTTTTTGTTTACAATCAAACTTAGAAAGAAACCAGTATTTTTTGAGTTCCAATTTGTACGTTATGACAAGTACACTACGCATACCACCTAAATTTAGAAATCTACAATACTCATTCATTAACACCAGAGCATTCCTTTGTGTTTAACTTTATGATGACTCTTTGCAGAACTTCAAAAAATTGTGGAATCCATGTGACCTATGGTGGGGATGTGAGTGCTTTGGGAGAATCATGGCTGAAGCTGAGGACCTTACAACCTTACAGTCCACCGGGGTCTGGTAGGTGATGAGCTGATTGGAAGCCCAGTCAGCATAGTCATCAGCCTGCAGCACGGTGAGAGTCTCATTCATACATGGCTTTTGTAAAGGAAACTGATACATTTCCTCAGTCCTGAATTTGGGGTACTGGAGTACGCTGAATGTTGCGTTTAGGTTGCCCCCACATTTTACACTATATAAACATTAGTGTTGCTACAATGATTTTAACCAAAAATTACTACAATGAACAATTTTAAAATTTCTGGTAACAACAGTGGAGTTGCAGAAAAACAAATTAATCTTCTTCTAGTCATTAACCATGTGAATTCCAAGTATCTAGAGAGTTGCATTGGTCTCCAAGTGGCCAAGTGATGAGTGATGAGATAACTTACCACAATAAGGCAACCTAATTTTCAAGACAACCTAAATGCAATATTTAGTGTAGGTTCACTACACTAAATATTGCTTTTAGGTTGCCTACCTTGGAAAATTATTGCTTGGTCAACTGAGGCACTTGGGTCCCTCTAAATATTAGGAATACTAAATTACACATGGTTTATGGCCAATTGGTTTTTTTGCAATATTGATGTTGTTGCTGGGCCCTAATTGCAATAGTTATTGATGAAAAATATCATAGTACCAATCAATATTAATATAGTGTAAAATGTCAAAAAATTAATATAGGAGAACTTAAATGCAATATTTAGTGTAGATTGGGGATTTGGTAAAAGAAACAATAAATATCCAAAAACTCATCAATTTAAAACTCAAATAAATATTGATGAAATACTTAAGACACAAATTGACCATTGCCCTTTAGGATTTTGGATTAATGAGGTATAACAATGTGGAAATCAAAACCATATACTAAAAATGGAAAAAAGATGGGTTCTCACCTCGCGATGCAATTATTTTACTATGAAAGTAATATAAGAAAGTTTGCAATCATTGTTGGAATTGAAATGAAGCAACATTTATGATGTTGAGTCTGACAAGTAATGTCTAAGGTTGTTTTTGGATTGGTTTCCATTGTCCAAAAATGCTAAAAACTTCTGCTCTTAGAAAACCACTCTTGTACTCAAATTTTGTAAACAGTGTTTTGTATCGTAAGCTTGATTGCAAAATTTCAATGTTGACTTATTTGGTATTGTCATGAATTATGTAATACTTTAGATATGCTTACCATTGACAAAAACTCTTGGAATCATGTTGCATGAGTGCTAGTAAGTGCGTGAGAAAATTCAAGCAAATTGGACAAATTTGATAAGACAAAAATGTTCATTTAGACAAGGTGGTTCAAAAATGAAAAGGTAGACATTGGAGGGTGCACAATGGGCACCATTGACATCGTCTAAAAGATATATTTTGGAGGATGTATGTTGCTCACCCATTTGATTGGATATTAGCCTCTTTGACTTTCTACATAGTTGCACTATTGCAATGGACATAATTTTTTTTGGCCCAAGAGATAAATTAGTTGCTTGTCATGCACAAATCCAAATAAGTTATTTTTCTATATGCTAGGGATATGTTTTGAATCACAAATTAGAGTGCTTTAAAATCTCTAGGCTCAAAACTAGTATTGAAACAATGAAACACATCTTTGATTCAAATTTCACAAAAATCATTGTATCTACTATGGGGATTGTAATATTTAGTGTTGCCAACACTAATTACAAACCCCCAACACAAAATGTCAACAATCTGATTAATGTTACCAACACCATGTGTTAATATATACACTATTTGTCAAAGTTTACATTTAGTGTTAGGTTTTAGTACATTTGATTATGCTAAAATTTGTAGACTTAAATTTATAAATTAATGTTGGATCAATAAATAAATACAAACGTAATATTTATAAAATAAAAGAAGCAATTCTATGCAAACTGAATTTGTAATTTTTTCAAAATAGAAAAAAAAAAATAGAACGAAGTGTGTTTCTTAATGATGACAAATGAAAAAAAAAAAAAAAAAAAAAACTTTATTAAATAGATAATATGACCCTCTGCAAATTGGCATTTTATTTTCTCAAAGTAGAAACAATAAAAATCAATTTTTTTGCTTTTATATGATAATAATGAAAAACAAAAACATTATTTTATCAAATTTACAAAGACTTTGAATTGAAGTATTCATTAAGAAAATCAAATATGAAAAATACAAAATTTATATTACAAAATGTATCACAAAATCTTGTGAATGGAAAAAAACAAAGTACTAAACTTCATATTTATATATAAGGCAAAAAGAACAAAACTCATATCTAAGCTGGCCTAGCATGTTGAACTACATTTTGCTCATCAAAACATGGTATATGCTTTACAACCGTTTGTTAAAATTTTGAAAATCAATGATTCAAATTCTAAGAGTTATCAGTTTTTAATGTCATTCCACAACTAAATCATATATATTCTTTCTAGCATATAATAAATGATTGCAATCTACTTGTTTGATGACATTTTCAAACCTATCATACGTCAATAGCCAATTGAAGATTTTGTTTTTGCCAAGATTGGTAAGCTTACCAAAACATTGACCATCACTTTAAGCAAGTATTTGTTAAGCATTGGCTTCAATTAATAATTAATTTTTTTTCTTCCATCACTTGATCCAAGCATCTTTAATCCTTAAAATAATAAAAATACTAGCAAAGTGACAAATGCAAGTTGAGCAAAGAGGCATATACTTCAAAACAAATTGTTTTATTTTTCTAATATGTTTCTCAATCTTGAAGTGATAATATGACTAGCACAATTGTCATTTTAATTATTGTAAGTTTGTTGTTGCTTATCAACTTTATACTTTTAAAGTTTTTTTAAAATATTGAAAAAATAGACTTTGATTCATCTAATCTTTTGGTCTAGTTTTATAAATTGTATTATGAATATCATAGTTAGGACAATGGTCTTTGGTGAACGTATAACAATGAGCCATGAGCAAGGATTCAAGATTTTGTGAGCAAAAATAGATTCTCAACTCAAAATCATTGAAATAACAAAAAAAAAATGGCAAGTTTTTCAAGAGATGATAGTTTAAAATGCATAATTATAGGGCCATACGTACACAGTTATAGGTGGAATATATTATTTTGACTAAAAGTTCTTGCTCATGGCTCACGGCTCACGACTCACGGCTAACGGATCCCCGCTCACGAATCCCCACTCCTGAAATATATAGCCTTCCTTGTCATTGTCAAGGCACCTAATGAATAATTATTATTTACATTAATGAATATTAGCATAGAAGTTTTCATTATGGCCTAATGTTTTCCTAGAATTCTCACAACCATTGTCATGAAATCTCTACCTGAAACTATTTTAGCACAAGAATATCTCCTCTCTAAAGTAAAATCATTGTCAATATTAAGTACTAAATGAATTTTATCACTGTTGTCTATGAAGCTTTCATTTAATAAGTTAGATTGAAATCCCCTTTGCAACAAATCCACATGGTATATTGTTTGCATTTCTATTAATTCTTCTCTCTACATTAAATGTCAATCTACCTTGTAAAGATAATAAAACAATATTGCAAACATTTATGAGTTGTTGATTTGATTATGGAACTATTTTTTATATGAGCAATACGTTATTTTTACAATCCCTAGACTAGTTTGTATAAGTGAAGTCTAGAGCTAATAATAGGCTAAGTGCTAATTCAATTAGCAAACCTAAAGAAGATTTAACTCTATTTTCTTGAATTGTTTAAAGCGCCAAATGACTTAATGTAAAGTCATTGCCTCAATTAGAGTGTTTGTGGCTATGTCTTAGCCTTTGTACGCATTTGCTTTTACATTTAAGAGTGTTTTACTTTATAGAAGTGTCAAATTGGAATCTATGACTGTTAGTAAAAATATTCATACACAATTTTCACCATTGTGATGCTAT